>ML368774.1:0-90098 GCA_005239525.1 Nicotiana knightiana | reverse complement strand
AAGTGGCTAAAAAGTGAAAAAGGCTAAAATGCACGATAGGTCTAAAAATATGTAAATAATCAGATAATTTAGGCCAAATATTAATAGTTAAGCGACCGTGCTAGAACCACGGAACTCAGGAATGCCTAACACCTTTTCCCGGGTTAACAAAATTCCTTACTCGGATTTCTAGTGCGCAGACAATTTAAAACAGAGTCAAAATTTCCTCGGTTTGGGATTCCAATAAATAAATGGTGTCCCGGACACCGTAAAAATCCGGGTGGCGACTCTGAAACCCATAAATAAATTCCAAATCCGCATAATGTCACTTAAATTGAAAAAAACTCTTATATCCAACCCTGTGTCGGAAAAAGGTGTGACACATATGATTGGAAGTGATATATATATATATATATAAAGATTATTTGCACTAAAAACTATTGATGTGGTAGACTGGAGTTCAAGCAAGATGAATTAATAAAAAATATGCTATGAAATCTTCTTTAAGAGCCCTATTTCAATTGCCCTATCTTTGATAGACATTCAACCATTATTGAGAAATTACTGCTATGAGCTTCAAATTTGAAAGTTACTGAGAATATGTGTTAATCCGCAGTAAGTTTTGGAGTTGAAAGTAAGATAAGATTAACTGAGGATGGTGACGATGATAAGAAGGGACGCCATATATGATGAAGATATTTAAATAAAAATAATTAAAACGACCGATCTATCGTTTGAAAAGCCTACCAAATGCACAAATAACACCGATGAGAAGGCAAGCGTGAAAGAAAATATCAATATTTGGCCTTAACTCACCTAGGTCAAACTCCCAAATTGCATGAATAAAACTTGTTACCACCATAAATTTTTCTTTCCCATAACCCTTTGGAGCACATCGAACAACAAGTGCAGAAAATATCCAAACCAGTAAAAAGGAGACTGTCAATGTAAAACGAATGGGAATGACTCCCAAGAAAGTAAACTATAAAGCCACAATTTAATCTAAGCAACCTTGTCTTTTCCTCATCCCTTTTCACCAATGTAACATCTGCCTCTTCATTACCCCTATATTTTCTTGTGTTTAAGATGAAACTGTTAATTACCATTTACCACATTGATATTTCATAATACTCAGCTGCTAATTGTTGTAAAAAACGGTAGATACATTCAAAGAACACTTCATACATTGTACGTATGTATTTTACTTTTGAAAGAACTATAATAATTTTTTCTGAACATTAATGAAAATTAAGCTTTATTAGAATACATACATTATCAATCAATGACTTATTAATCACGACTTATTTGTAGTAGATTTAAGTATAGGTGATGGTTTTCAAGAGCATAATAATGATAAGAAATTGAAGAGACTAAACACTATTACCACGATAAAGGCTATTCATTATGAAATGTTTTAACACGTGCGTTGCACATGTTTCTCATATAAATGTGCAAAACTTCAAAATAACATATTAATATACAAATTAAAACCTGTTGTGTTGACAAACTAATACTTCAGATTTGCTAAAAAATTAATAAATGTTGTTTTCTTTCCTTTTTTTGTAAGAGCAGTTTGGTTTGTATACAAGAGAAAATAATTTATGTATCACTTCTTAATTATTATAAAATTTATCTTGTAATGAACTCTTTTCACTAAGACATACAGTATAAAAGCTGTTGAAGAAAATAAAAACTGAGCTAGCTAGACTAATTACTTTTTTTTGCCGAAAATGATCAAAAAATCCAATGCAAAAGAATGACCCCTCATTTCTTTTGTTCGTCCATGATATAACTCATGCTTTTGTTTACATGACATTATTCCTGGTCTCTAGCAATTACAATCCTCTCGAAGATGTTTGTTCCTAAGCCAATAATCAGCCTCTCTTATCTATAATCTTGAGACTTGATCCTCATATTGCAAATATAAAGTCTATCTAAACATGAGAATACAAAATAAACTTAAAATTTGATAAAAATATAGCACCACTCCGAAAATAAATAACCTTTCTCTCAAGACTATACTTTAAGCAAAGAATTGTAAATATATTTTTATTGAAATCTAGAAGGTCAAGTTCACGAAAAAGATCATGAAAAGATCAAAGTAAAGTTAGGTTTGATACATCCATTGGATTTCAAGTTCTACTGTATTGTGATATTTTTTTCTTTAAATGCAAAGCAAACTTAAAAATCTCAAGATAAATTTAGATTAACTTAGAGTTAATTTTGTCACCTATCAATTACACCATCACTAAACCAATAGAATAGTATGTCAAGAAGCAAAAAAGTCGTACAAAGACATAGTATTTTTGTGCCTAATAATACTTGGTGATAAAAAAAAAAATTAAAATATAAATTAACTTGGTAAAACTCAAAAAGAATTGTAAAACATGAAAATTAAAATATCCAAAGAGCACAAAGATGGAACTCACCAAGCAAGAATAAGATATTAACATGGCCCTTCTGAAATCAGTTTTTGCTTTTGCCTCATTAGATATTAACCAATTAAAATTAGACTGGGGATGGTAGAAGCAAAAAGACACGAGGCTAGAATCCCAATATTGACAACCACATACACTGTGCATTAAATCCCAACAAACAATTAATACAAATCCCATAAGAACCGAATACATTGTGTATTGTACATTCATTCGTACGAGAAGCTCAACAACATTGTCATAGTTATGAGTATTTTTACCTTTCAGTACAATATTAATCTACGGTTAATATGATTTTTGAAAGCGTAAAAAGGTCCAATAGTTTTTAGGGACATTTTATTAATAACAAGTTCTAAGAGCTCGCGTTTAATTTAGGGCGGTGAACAATAATGCGTTTGCCCTAGTTAAAAGACCTGTTGAAAACTATACTTTGACCCCCAAAGTTCTAAGTGGACAGTTTAAGCAAAAGAACTAAACATGCACTCAAATAATATAATGGGCTACGTATAAGTTGTATTTAGCTACTGTTAATATTCTTTTGTGGAAAATTAATTTGTAATTAGCTGGAAAAAAACCATATAAAGAGCCATCAATTTCTCTTATATGTATGGAAACATTCATTATTGAAATTATTACTTTTATTAATGTACAAAATATCATTTAATGAGAGATAATTTTAATATTAGTTAGATGGTAATTTGGTCATTGAGCTTTTAAAGGACATTTTAGTAAACTAACTTTACCTAAAAATATTCACGCTTATAATATAGTATGATAGTTTAGCTACTAAAGAGTATAATACGACTAAGGGTATAAAAGTCCACCAACTTTTGATGGACATTTTAGTAATTCAACTTTGAGTTAGGAGCTTTCCCACTTATAATATAGTATATAAAATGATATGATATATGATATACAATTAGTTTAGAAAATTAATATGAATGATGATATGATTTGATAGTGTGTGTGTGTATATATATATATATATATATATATATATTATCAATTTTTGTGAACTATCAATAATTAAATGTGGACTTCTTAATTAGGTAAAGACATACCAAAGCCTCCTATTCTAATAACCCGTTTGGTCTACCTGGAAAAATCAGCTTATTTTGAGAAGTAATTTTTTCAAAAGTACTTTAATTTTGGTGAGAAGCAGTTTGTGTTTGGCTAATTAATTTAAGAAGTACTTCTAAGCAGCAATTAGTATTTGATCAAGCTTTTAAAAAGTGCTTCTAAGTGTATTTTTCTCAAAAGTGCTTCTTCAAAAAAGTATTTTTGGAAAGAAACTACTATTTTGTGCTTCTTCAAAACTGTTTCTGCTTCTCATCAGAAGTACTTTTTGTTCTCCTAAAAGCTTGGAGAAACACTTCAAATTTGGGAAAAAATACGTTTTTGAAAGAAAAAAAAATATTTTTGAACTTGGAGGAGCTTGGCCAAACATGCAAGACTTACAAGCCAACTCTCATAATCATGATCTTCTAAATAGAGCAAACGTCAAAATTCTTGGAAAATATATTCACATTTTATATGTAACCAATAAATTATTGTTGATAGAGGTTTTCCATTTTCTAGTTAAAGTCGATCGAGGTGTTACTGCCTATTTTCATAACGCCTGTTAACTACAAGATTCACATCAAATTCCTGCGAAGATTCAACTTTGAAACCATATGAGGCCTTGAGAAAAAGAAAAAGAAAAGTTAGAAGCGGTGAGAAAAAGCAAAGGAAAACTCTCTCGCTCTCTCAGTCATGGATGAAGGCGTGAGAAAAAGAAAAAGAAAATTCTAAAGTGGTGAGAAAAAGAAGAGGACAACTCACTCACTCACTCTCTCGGTCATCTTTTTCGCACGCAAATACGGATAGGAAAGAGTTCATCACCAACCAAACAGATGTTTCTTTCGTGCTAACTATAAGCACGTTAATTTTGTCCAGGCGATTCTAACCTGGTGTTCTCTCCTCTCTCTATTCAAATAGTTCTTGGCCTATTTGCCACTGGCTTGATCAAAGGGACAAACTCGGGATCAGCTGCGCCCTTCATCAAGTCCAAATCTATTGACGACCTCAATTCTATGTATTCTCATATTGTTACTCACGAAAACTAGCTGATGGAAGTCCCAGTGGAGGTCTGGTTTTGTCTGTTGCTAATGGTATTTGGATTGACCGATCAATGCCTTTTTAAACCTTCTTTGAGTAGATGAAGTTTACAAGGCTGCTTCAGAATCTGTTGGTATTCAGTACAAGGTTAGTCCTTTATTCATAATTCACCAACTCTACCTCATTAATAGAATAGTTCCTTTTATGATTAGTTGTAATTATTTATTTAATAGTCAGATTTAAATTTACCCTGATGAAATCCCTTGTGGGCTTACGATAAAAAAAAATCTTCTGAAAGAAAGTATTACACATGAAGAAGAGTAGACTTGCTTCTTTCAAGTCCACTCTCCCAGCAGCAAACGAGCGGGATACTTGACCCAGGAAATACCCCGAGAAAGAGGGATCTACGAGATTCACGGGAGATATGTCTTTTGTAGGTGATGAAAAGGTGTAGTTAACTTTTTTCATTGAAATTTGTTAAGGAATTTTTGCGAACTTAATGAACTGCTACATTGTGTAGTTATTAATATTATTGTTCTTGTTGTGATCGGTTTTATGGACATGAATAAAACGTAATTGATATAAATAATTCATATAGTTAATGCCAATTAATTTGACTATATATGAAGTTTTACCTTTTGTTGAATGGTAGAAAGCTTTTACAGTAAATGTGCCGATACCTTTCTTACTCTGTTTGTGTTGAAATTTGATTAAGGCATCTAAGGTTGCCAGAAGACTAATGGTCTCATCACAGAGATTCTTCCTCAAGGTAGAGTAAATAATATGAGAAGGCTCATCTTTGCCAATGGACTATACTTTAAAGGAGTATGGAATGAGAAATTCAATGCTTCAGATAAAGACCATGAATTACATCTCCTCAATGGACATCAGAGTCTTTTAAGGCTTTAAAGTGTTGGGGCTGGAAGGTTTCTTAGCGTCCACCAACCAGTAGAGTGACCAGGTCCTCTACTAGTTCTCACAAAACTACGTGCTAGAAAAATGAGTAAAGAGATAAAGGATTTTTACGTGAAAAAATCTCACTCAAGGGGACAAAAATCACGACCTACACTTGTAGGATTTCAACTTTACTAACTTGTAATCTAAACTATTACAAGCAACTTTGTAATGACTTTCTTACAAAGACTTCAATACTCTAACTTGTAATACTTCTTACAAGCCACTTTGTCACAACCTAGTTACAAAAACTTTGACTCATGACTAGCTTTAGTCACACACAAGTTTGGAAGATGAAAGATTAAAAGGTTCCTAACTAGTTGCTTCTACAAAGCTTAGTAGGATACAATGAAAAACAATATACAAGATTACAACTCAACTAAGGACATTAACATTACTTGATAACCACGTGAGAGGTCTTAGTGGAGTTGTCTTCTTGCTCTTGAAGCCCTTGAGTCTTTAATGCTTGAGAGCACTTAATGCTTGAATATTCTTAGTAATTTTTCAAGTGAGTATGTTGTTTTTCTTGCTTCAAGATATTACCAAACATTTCACATTCCAAGAAGGATGTCCAAAATCTTGAAGGTACACGGCTCAACAACTAGGAAGTGACTGTTGCATTGTTGCTACACTGTAGCGTGAACAGTAGCAGGCAGTCACCTTTTCTGTCACAGCTTTTTACAGCTGTCAAGTTGGCCTGTACTTTATTCTGTGAGTCCGCTAAGAGATCAGGTCCCTTAGCTATTATGTCCTCATTCAGCACTGTATGATCCGGAATTCCTGGAGGCATAGATAGCTTGTGATGCTGTATACATTAGGTCCTCAAACTGGTCCTTCACATAAAAGTTTGTTAAAACATCAAAACATAATACAACTCATCAATTTCCCCCTTTTTGATGATGACAAACTTTTATAATTGGGAGGTAAATGTGATAGAGTAACACATGTGTGACCAGGTTTCCAGCAAGTTCCCCCTATCAATATGCTTCCCCCTTAGGCTGTGCTTCCCCCTTAAACATTGCACAACCAGGTCAGAGTTTCCAATTATTCCCCTTAGCTTCCCCCTTTTGGCATCATAAAAAGTCAGATCCAGGCAAGAAAAATCTTGAAGCCCTTGAGTCTTTAATGCTTGAGAGCACTTAATGCTTGAATATTCTTAGTAATTTCTCAAGTGAGTATGTTGTTTTTCTTGCTTCAAGATATTACCAAACATTGCACATTCCAAGAAGGATGTCCAAAATCTTGAAGGTACACGGCTCAACAACTAGGAAGTTAACTCATGCCCCTTATGTGCACACAATCATGATAGAAGATAGAATAAAAGTCAGTAAGGCAACAAATAGAAAACAAAATGAGTGATTTCATTTATAGCAAAAATGTAAAGACATTTGTAGAAGACTCTGCTCGGAAGCAGAAGACTTCATTTGGATTTTTCAAAGTAGGAGCAGTCACATGTTATCCACTCCCAGAAAAACAAAAAGAAACAACATTAATCACAACCAGCCACATAAAGAGGAACCCTAGGGAGCACTAGAGGAGGAGGGCATAGAGGTAGAGGCAGTGAGAGTGTGGAGGACTAGGTCCATATGAGCATTTGCCGAGGATTGTTCCTGAATAAGCCTTTCCTTCAGATTCTCAACCTGACGTTTCAATTCTGCATTCTCCATGGTCAAGCGGGACACTTCTGCATCAGTGGAACTCGAAGAACCAGGTCCCCTATCAGGCTGGCCTGACACTTCTAGAAGAGCTATTTGAGCTTTCAGCCTCCTGATCGTGTCCTTGGCAGCATTCAATGCAATGATCATCTGGGAGACTGTAGAATTACTTCCCCTGCCTTCTCAATGCATTCACACTCCTCAAGTGTGATCTTGGTGAAGCTCTGTTTGCGGGTTCCAACATGAGGACTACTGAGGGGTACTTGGAAGTACTTGAAGATCCTGTTCAGTAAGAAGCCATAGGGAAGACCATTATTACCATCATTGATGGAGACAACTTTGGTCATGTGATTGATCATTAGAGCTGGTAGGTTGACCGGAGTGAAGTTGTCAAGTGCCTCCATAAGAATAAGGTCAGCCTTGGATGCAACAGATCGTCTCTCTGCCTGGGGGAGAATAACTTTGTTTACCAACTCAAAGAGAAGTTGGTAGATAGGCAGCATAGCCTTCTTATGTACCCGGTCCCCTTGCTGCACAGACCCAAGCTTGACAATGACTTTTCGAAAGGTGTTGCTGCAGGCATCTTTCTTTGGATCGACTGAAGACAAACCCTCTGATGGAACCCTAGGATTATTCCCAACAGAGCATCATCGAATACAATATCCACCCCTTCTACCAACACACACACATGGCACTCAGCAGGGGAGAAGAAGGTACCATAGAACTCTCTCACAACATCCTCGTAACATTTGGCCCTACTAACATTCAAGATATGGTCCCATTTTTTAAACTCAAGCATAGCCATGAGTTGACTCATGCCTGGCATGTCAAGGATGTCAGGGTCAATGGTGCACCCCAGCAGCACTACTTGTAGCTTAACATTTTCCTTCCACGTAGCAGCCTGCACAGAACCAGGTTCCCTTGATGGTTCTGCTTTTTCTTCTCGCTTACGTTTACCTGACCCTTTGGCCGATATTTCCTTAGAACTGGTAGATTTAGGTCCACTAACCTCTCCAACATCTTTCTTCTTTACTTTCTCCTTAATCGTCGAGGGTGATGGCTTTACACTCTTCCTAGCCACAGCCTTTTTTCCTTTTTACCAAGGAACTAGGTTCCTCAGTAGGTTACTCTTCAACCTCCACCACTGGAATATGTTTTTCCACTACAAACTGACCATCCTTTACTATACGCCTTCTTTTAGGCTTGTTACACTTCTTGCTTTTTTCAAGAGCCTGATCCACAACCTCTTTCTTCTGGAGTCTAGTAGAGGGACGCTTCACAGGGGGAGCAGAAATGCTGACCCCATGACGCACTTTAAACCGTGCACTGAGAACCATATCATCTTCATCATCATCATCCACAGGAGCATAGAGAGGGGGAATAGACTCGAGAGGAGGAGTGTAGAATATTTTCTCTTTTGGAGACTAAGAGGACAGTGAACCAGGTCCCTCACTAGTTTTTGAGGGTGGAGTCGCATGCTGAGTGGACTCGAAAGGGACAATAGTGCTAGCATCCTCAGGAGAAAACAGAGAGGCTCCTTGAGTCTCAAGAGGAGTGCAAGGATTTTCAGGAGTTTTTTCGAAAGATAGGACAATGATGTTTTCTGCTGCCTCTTTGTCAGCGGATTCCATGGGGGTTTGAGATATGAGAGAATATGGGTCAATATACTGACTCGGAATCTCCTCTAAGACTTTAGAGATGGGAGAGGTTTCAGGAATGAGTGGCTCAGATAGTGGTACAGACGGAGATGGAGGTGGAGTGGAAACTTTATGGGTTGGTTTTTTGGGAGAGGATGGAGATGGTTCCGATTGAGGAGAAGAATATTCAGGGACTAAGGTTTCCTGAGATGATTCTGGTACTAGGGGAGCAGAGAGGGTTTCCTTGGATGATGAGGAAACTTGGCCCTCATCAGGGGTGATGTTGAGGTCGGTAGTAATGGAGGAGGGGACGATTTTCTCTTGAGACGCCATTGTTAATCACAGTGAGCAAGGAGGGAAAGAAGTAGGTGAGAAGGAAGCTTTTGGGTTCAGAGAAGTGGGAGTCAGTGAAATGATGAGAAGTGAGGAGTTATGTAGAGAGAGGGAGAAGGGAAACTGGTCCAAGTGACGGTTTGAAGAGTTGGAAAATGTGTAAGGGTGTTGAAAGGTGGAAGGACCGAAGTGATTGATATGTCTCTGAAAAGGTGGAGAAAGGTAGAGAATAGTGACAGAAGTAATTAATGTAGTTACTTTTCTAGAAAGAGAGAGAGAAAACATATAACTACTAACCTGGGATATAGGAACCAAGTCCCATACATGTTTTATTTTGAAAAGAGAAACCTTGGTCCTTCCATGGTCTACATTGCCACTTCATTAAATTCTGTAATCACCATGCATGTCTACCTAAAATGGTATTGAAGTGAGTTAGAATTTATTAGGAAAACACCTTAGCCTCTCAACCTGAGTAAGACATTCAAAGCCATAAGAGAACCATGTTCCTAATTGGGTCTCAGCATGCTCAGAGCTAGTCTATTCTTCTCAAAGTGTTCTCTTCCAAGTGCTTTGGTGAAGATGTCTGCAATTTGATCTTCTGTGCAACAAAACCTCATGCTGATATGACCCTTTTCAACATTGTCTCTGAGAAAGTGATGTCTCACATTAATGTGCTTGGTTCTTTTGTGCTGAACAGGTTTTTTTGCCATATTGAGTGCACTTGGGTTGTCACATAGGAGTGGAATGCTGTCAATGAAAACACCAAAATCCTCCAGTTGTTGTTTGATCCATAGCAGTTGAGCACAGCAGGAGGCAACTGCAACATATTTAGCTTCAGTTGTGGATAATGTCACCGAGTTCTGCTTTCTTGTGCCCCATGAGATTAAGCATTAACCAAGAAAATGAGTCATCCCTGAAGTGCTTTTCCTATCTACCAGATAACCTGCATAGTCAGTGTCAGCATAACCAATAAGATTAAAATTGTCACCTGAAGGATAGTAAAGGACCAGGTCCTGTGTGCCTTTGAGGTAGCGCAGGATCCTCTTAGCTGCTTTCAGATGTGACTCCTTGGGATTAGATTGAAATCTTGCACATAGTCCTACACTGAAGACTATATCTGGTCTGCTAGCTGTGAGGTAAAGAAGTGAACCAATGATCCCTCTATACATGGTTTGATTCACAGGAGTGCCAGCATCATCCATGTCAAGTTTGGTAGCCACTGCAATGGGTGTGTCAATCACCTTAGAATCCTCCATGTCAAACCTTTTGAGAAGTTCCTTGATGTATTTCTGTTGGCTGATGCAAGTGCCATTGATAGACTGTTTGACTTGGAGACCCAGAAAGAAGTTCAGGTCCCCCATCATGCTCATCTTGAACTCACTTCCCATTAGTGTTGCAAACTCCTTGCATAAGGAATCTGCAGTGGCTCCAAAGATAATATCATCGACATAGACCTGGACAATGAGAAAGTTCATTCCTCGCTTCTTCGGGAAGGGAGTGTTTTCTATCTTTCCTCTTGTGAACCCATTGTCTAGAAGGAACTTTGAAAACCGCTCATACCAAGCTATGGGAGCTTGCTTCAATCCATACAAGGCCTTGTCGAGTTTGAATACATGTTCTGGGTTGATATGATTTTCAAACCCAGGGGGTTGCTTGACATACACTTATTCCTTGAGATAACCATTCAAGAATGCGCTTTTCACATCCATTTGGAACAAGGTGAATTCCATATGAGATGCAAAGGCTATAAGAATTCGAATGGCTTCCATACGAGCAACTGGAGCGAAGGTTTTCATAATAATCAATCCTTTCTTCTTGATTGTATCCTTGGACTACCAGCCTTGTTTTGTTCCTTGTTGTTTTCCCGTTTTCATCCAGCTTGTTCCTGAACACCCACCTGGTTCCTATGATGGTTCTGTTTGAGGGACGAGGTACCAGATGCCACACTTTGTTTCTCTCAAATTGATGAAGTTCTTCTTGCATAGCCACGATCCAATCAGCATCCTTTAGGGCTTCCTTAATATTCTTGGGTTCAATTTGGGACAAGAAGGCTGAGAAAGCTAGGGAGTTTCTAGTTTTTGATCCGGTTTGAATTCCGTAATCAAGAGGGATAATTATGTTATCAAGAGGGTGAGAGCTTTTATGTTTCCAGTTTGGAACTTGAGACTGATTAGTGGAAGTCCTTTGTGTGTTAGTTGGGCTTCCCTGTGACTCCTGTTCTGCAACCTAAGGAGTGTTTTCCACTGCATCTCCAACTCTTTCCTCAGCTTCTGTTGGAGATATAGGAGTACCAGGTTCCTCCTGAGGTTCTGAGGAAGAGGTTGAGTTGCCTTCCACTGTCACCTTTGCTTGACTCATCATATCAGCCTTTCCATTAGACACATTAGAGATTTCCCCTGGAACCAAGAGAGGTTCATTGTCTTGGTCATCACCATTGTTGTTCTTGTTTGAAAATGGGGTTTCATTGAAGAGGATACGAACACTCTCCTCCACACATTGAGTCCTTTTGTTGTACACTTTGTACGCCTTGATTTGAGAGGAATAGCCCAAAAAAATTCCTTCATCGCTCTTGGCATCGAACTTTCCCAGCTGATCCTTCCCGTTATTTTAAACATAACATTTGCAGCCAAAAGCCCTTATATGGGTCACCTTGGGCTTTCTTCCATTGAGAAGTTCATATGGGGTCTTGTTCAGGAAGGACCTGATCATGAACCTGTTCACCAATTAGCAGGCAGTATTGATTGCCTCAGCCCAGAAGTTTTTTGCAATCCCACTGTCTATTAGCATTGTTCGAGCCATGTCCTCCAGAGTCCTGTTCTTTCGTTCCACAGCACCATTTTGCTGGGGAGTCCTTGGAGCTGAAAAATTGTGTGTGATTCCATTTTCATTACAGAATTCATCAAATATTGCATTATCAAACTTCGTTCCATGATCAGACCTGATGCATGCCACTTTCATGTTCATCTTCACTTGAATTTTCTTGACAAAGGCCACAAGTACCTCAAATGTTTCATCTTTCGAGCGAAGGAATAATGTCCAAGTGAATCTAGAGTAGTCATCCACAATCACAAAGATGTATTTCTTTCCACCCTTACTTGGAATTCTCATTGGTCCACATAGATCCATGTGGATGAGTTCAAGAGGTCTGGATGTGCTAACATCTTTCTTTGGTTTAAAATATGATTTCACACATTTCCCTCTTGCACATGCATCACATACTTTGTGATCCTTGAACCTTGAATTTGGCAGACCACGAACCTGGTCCTTCTTTATCAGTTTGTTCAACAAAGAGAAGCTGGCATGTCCTAGTCTTCTGTGCCAAAGCTCAACATCATCTTCAACTGCCTTTAGGAAGTCCACCTCACCTGCTTCCAGAGATTTGAAATCAGCTACGTAGATGTTTTTGTATCTCTTGGCTATCAACACCACCTATCCAGTTACTAAACTAGTAACTGTGCATGTTTTTAACAAGAATTCCACCTTGTTTCCTTTATCCCAAATTTGGGAAACACTCAAGAGGCTATATTTCAAGCCATCCACATAGTAAACATTTTCAATTGAGTGTTCCAGAGATCTTCCAACTCTTCCTACGCCTAGGATGTACCCCTTCTTCCCATTTCCAAAGGACACATCCCCTCCTTGCAGGGCCTTCAATGAGAGAAAATTCATGGTATTTCCAGTCATATGCTTTGAGAATCCACTGTCCATAATCCATTGTAGCCCGCTTTCCCTCACTGATCCCTGCACACACAAATCAATGGTCAGATTTAGGAACCCAAACAAGTTTGGGTCCCTTGTAATTTGGAAATGGGTGAATGAGAACTTTTCTAGTCCGTGCTGGCAGGATTTTGTGTTTTTTGTTGGGACCTGGTCCCTGGTCAGGCTTTCTCCTGCCTGCAAACATTTCATTTTTCTGGACTGATTGGTCCCTGACTGGACAGCTTTCCTTGTAGTGTCCATTGTTCCCACAATGGGTACAAAGCCAATTGTCAGGGACTGTAACATACTTGATGTGAGGATTGTAGGGAGTTTTCTTCTTTTGAAACCCGATCCCCTGCTTGTTCCCAGTGTTGTTAAAGTGCATAGTAGTGACAACGTCTATGAACCAAGTCCAATTCAAATATTTCTTAAGATCAGATGTTAGTTTGCTCACTTATGCTTGCAACTCCTTATTTTTCTCAACCTCACTACACAGACTATTTTCGACCTCATTCAGTTCTTTTTCAAGCTTGACATATTTTTCACTAGCTATTTCCTTCCCTTTATCTACACTTGATGAACCAGGTTCTAGTCTTAGTACCTGAATAGTTTCTTCTAAGTTTGTGATTACTACTAGAAGATCATTTCATTCTTGCTCAACAGTATCTATTCTCATGTTCAAGCACATCTTTTCATTGCTTAGATTCTCTACTGTTTCTTTCAAATCTGCCACTACTACAGTTAAATCATCTCTCTCATTTTCTGACTCTCTATTTTTCTCTTCAAGATCTTTTATGGTATCCTTAAAATCCACAACTACTACCATTAGGTCATCTCTTTCATTCTCAACACAGTTGATTTTGCACCTTAGAGTCTCATTCTTTTTTTCAAGGTTTCCTACAGTTTCTTTCAAGTCAACCACACACACAACTAGGTCATCTCTGGTCTGTTCTACTTCTCCTAGTTCTAGGGTCAATGCATCTTTATCTTCCACTAAGCTATAATAGATATCAATGAGAACATTTGACAATGACATTAATTTTTTAGGAGAATAGGATTTCAGATTTCTCTGAACATCCCTGAAATTTACCTCATTTGTGTCATCTTCTTCTTCTTCTTCTTCATCAGATTGAGCCATAAGAGCAAACAACGAGTCATACTCCTTATCCTTGTTATCAACTGCCATCATGGAGCTGTTTTTCGCTTCAGGTTCCTCTTCTGATTCACTGGATGAGTCTCCCCAAGCAGCAAGAGCTTGTCTCACAACATTGTCAGCTGCGCTTTTTCTACTGAATCTCTTTTCTGGAACCTGGTTCCTCTTTGCAACCTTGTCCGTGTTGTATTTGTAGCTGTCCTATTTCAAGAGCGGGCAGTCTTTTATGAAGTGTCCAGGTTTGCCACATTTATGACATAGATCATGATTCCTGGGCTTGCTTGAGCTGCCTCTTCTAGATATCCCACTGTTCCTTCGCACCATTTTTTGGAATCTCTTGGTGAGATAGGCCATGTCATGATCTTCTTCACTTGATTCAAGTTTTTCCGCCTGAAGAACTAGGTTCTTCTCCTTCTTCGACTCTCTTCTTTCAATGTCTTTCTTCTTCTTCATCTCATATGTCCTCAGATTTCCTATCAACTCATCCATTGTTAAGGTCTGTAGATCTTTTGCTTCCGTGATAGCATTTACCTTACTTTCCCAAGAACTCGGCAGAACACTTAAGATCTTTCGCACGAGTTTGTTTCTGGGAATAACTTCACCTAGAGAATGAAGTTCATTGATGATATAGGTAAACCTGGTATGCATGTCCTGTATGGACTCATTTTCCCTCATCTTGAACAGTTCATATTCTGTAGTGAGCATGTCTATCTTGGACTGCTTTACTTGTGGTGTTCCTTCATGTGCCGTTTGCAGGGCATCCCAGATCTCCTTAGCTGACTGACAAGCAGAGATCCTATTGTATTCATCAGGTTCGATGCCACAAACGAGAATTTTCTTTGCGAGAAAATTCTTTTCCACAGCCTTTCGATCTGCCTCATCGTATTCCTTTCTGGTTTTTGGTATTAGAGGACCTGCTTCTCCAAGATTTTTTAATGGCACATGAGGGCCATCACAAATGATGTCCCAAAACTCCGAGTCTTCAGCCATGATAAAGTCATGCATTCTCGTTTTCCACCAACCATAGTATTGGCCGTTAAATCTTGGGGGTCTATAGGTTGATTGTCCTTCTTCAAAATTGGGTGGAGCAGCCATTAGAGATCCTTTTTAGGTGTTAACCTTTCAGAAAGAACCCGCTCTGATACCAATTGAAGGTTTTCTAGCGTCCACCAACCAGTAGAATGACCAGGTCCTCTACTAGTTTTCACAGAACTACGTGCTAGAAAAACGAGTAAAGAGACAAAGGATTTTTACGTGAAAAATCCCACTTAAGGGGAAAAAAACCACGACCTACACTTGTAGGATTTCAACTTTACTAACTTGTAATCTAAACTATTACAAGCCACTTTGTAATGACTTTCTTACAAAGACTTCAATACTCTAACTTGTAATACTTCTTACAAGACACTTTGTCACAACCTAGTTACAAAGACTTCGACTCATGACCAACTTTAGTCACACACAAGTTTGGAAGATGAAAGATTAAAAGGTTCCTAACTAGTTGCTTCTACAAAGCTTAGTAGGATACAATGAAAAATAAGATACAAGATTACAACTCAACTAAGGACATTAACATTACTTGATAACCACGTGTGAGGTCTTAGTGGAGTTGTCTTCTTGCTCTTGAAGCCCTTGAGTCTTTAATGCTTGAGAGCACTTAATGCTTGAATATTCTTAGTAATTTCTCAAGTGAGTATGTTGTTTTTCTTGCTTCAAGATATTACCAAACATTGCACATTCCTAGAAGGATGTCCAAAATCTTGAAGGTACACGGTTCAACCACTAGGAAGTGATTGCTGCACTGTTGCTACACTGTAGCGTGAACAGTAGCAGACAACCTTTTTTGTCATAGCTTTTTACAGCTGTCAAGTTTGCGTGTACTTTATTCTGTGAGTCCGCTAAGAGATCAGGTCCCTTAGCTGGTCCGTCCTCATTCAGCACTGTATGATCTGGAATTCCTGGAGGCATAAATAGCTTGTGATGCTGTATACATTAGGTCCTCAAACTGGTCCTTCACATAAAAGTTTGTTAAAACATCAAAACAGAATACAACTCATCAGGGCTTCATTATAAACGGGGCAAGGACATCACTCGCCGGTTCAGCATGTATTTAGTTCTCCAGATGCAAATGATGGGCTACCTGCTTTAGTGGACAAAAGCAGTTCAGAACCTGGATTCTTAAATCACCACATTCAGCATAGAGAAGTTAAAGTGCACAATTTTCTTATCCTCAAATTCAAAATAACTTTTGGATTTGAAGCTTCTAAGGTTCTAAAAGGACTTGGCCTCACGTTGCCTTTCATGAGAAGGTGAAGCTGCAGCTGTTACTGCTGCTAAAGCACGGGTAATGTGTTGTAAAATCGAGAAGCCAAAAGATTTTGTTGCGGACCATCCATTCTTGTTCCTTATAAGAGACAATGCTACTGGAGTGGCGTTGTTCATCGGGAGCTTGTTGAATCCACTTGCTGCTTAGCCTACAGAAAAAGGGCAGCCTGGTGCACGAAGCATCCCGCGTTTACGTAAGGGCCGGAAAAGAGCCGCACCCCAAGAATGTGAAGTAGGCAGTCTACCCTAACGCAAACATCAATGGCTGATTCCACGGCTCGAAATCATGACCTATTGATCAAATGAATATAACTTTACCATTGCTCCAAAGCTCCCCTTCAATCTTCAAACTCTGACAGGAGAAGCTACGTAACTCTGGTTAGCCTACAGAAGCAACATATAATGATTTTGTTAGTGTTTTTTGACCTGATGTATAGTATTTAAGAGTGACTTAAAAGTTTGATTAATCTTGTAATTTACAGTTGCTTAGCTTTTTCTTATTCTTGGAACAACTTAAGTTCCAGACTCAGATTCATAGGTTGATCTTTTTGTTATATGAAGAAAGGACATGTCTATTCTTTTAATCTGAGATTCATATGCATGAATAATGGTGATACATTCAACAAAATGGAAAGACTCCACCCTTTTACAATATTCAAAAATGTAATGAACTAGATTCCGACAATGACAGGGAAGATTTCCCTTTAAAATCATTTCCTATCAAGCATAAAATTAAGAATTGCTAAACTTATTAACTTAATTGCATATGTCTAAACTTACACCACCTAAATTCCAACTTAATTGCACAAGTCTTAACTTTTCATCATATCACCGTTCAACAAATAAATCCACATGTCGTTAACCTTAATCTACAAAATTAGCGAGAAAACTATCATAATATGCTATTCTCCATCTTGTACAATTTCTTTATGTCACCATAATTGTACTTAACCAATCTGGTGGCTGACGCGTTAGCCAAAAGAGCTGCAATCTCTGGCAGCAGTTCCTATTTCTACAATATTCAGAATCTCCCTAAAGAAGCTAGAGGTTCTTTCCTACTAGATAAATGGCAACTCATTTAGTTTTTCTCATGGAAGAGTAGTTGTAAATTTCTCTATCTTCCATGGTTTTTTGAAGACTGTCTTTGCAACAGTTTTATTTATATTGAAGGACAGGTTTATGTCCCCTTCTTTTGTCATCTTTACCTTCTATATACATGGTGGGGGTCAAGTCAAACCCCCCAACACCATAGGAACCTTTCCCTGGGTGATGGCTTAAAGGAATATAAAAAAAAATGTACTTAGCCAAACATTAAAATAATTTAGAAAATAATTTTGTAAGATAAAAATTTCAAAGAAAAATTAATTTATGAAAGGGAGCCTTGAAGCAACCGTAAAGTTGACTTTGTGTGACCTATTGGTCATGTGATCAAGCCGTGGAAGCAGTCACAAATGTATTAGACGGTATACCTCACACCCCTTGGTGCGGCCCTTCCCCGGACCCTTCCCTTTTAGAGGAAAATAATTTATGTTATACCAGATACACCATCAAAAAGAACAAAAATATTTGCTTAATTCAGACGCCAGAATATCAAGTGTTATTTATTTGGGACATAATGCATTGATTCTCTTCTTGTCGGGCTACTCTCTATGCTACTCTCTAATGCCTACCTAAGCTAAGATTGTTGGGGCATATACTATTAACCATGCGTTTAGATATAGTATATTCTGACGATTGTCATGGTTACAAGTCTAAGTGGAAAATTGTTGGGCTATATACTATAAACCATGAGATTGGATTAGATATAGTAATTATTATGATATAATTGTTCATTCAATTTTAATAAAGTTTTAAATAGATCATATATTAGTCTGTATCCTTTGCTTATATAGTAGATGGTTTAGTGTATAGAATTTAGCTTATACACGGAAGATTAATTCATCGGTTCTTATAAGTATAAAGTTTGAGTTCACAATCTAATGATGAAATTGGACAAACCATCATGGATGATTGTAGCACAAGACTAAATATTATTTATCTTGATTATAGGAATGATTTAATTCCAACTTCTTGTGCTAGTACATTTTGTATGTATTGAACGGACCAAGTAGAGATAAGTATATTATACTGACTTAATAAAATAAACTCTCTAGTCATTGAATGTACTTATATTCTTAATCTTGATATAATTATTATTAATTGTGTTTATTATTATTGTTTTGATTTATTAAAAGGCGAGATCCTTTCGTGGGTCAATATGCCTGGTAAATTGGATAATAATAATGTACATTAGCGAAATAATAGTTAGTTGATGGAATTCATGTCTCAGTTTAGAGATTGATAATACACCTTTATGAAAGCTTATAAGTTTTCATGTGTAAACCCGGCCGGTGAATTTTGTATCCAACACATGAAATAATTTAAGAAAAAGTTTAAACGAAATATTTGTCACAACCCGTTTTACCCTCCGAAAGGCATCGTGACGGTACCTAGTCTCTACGACTAGGTAAGCCTAATTGCGGAAAAAGATATTAAATGGAATAAATAAAATAAAGACGGAATAAAGTAAATCTACAATTGAAACTTCGCCACTTGGCGCGTACAAAATACAACGTCCCAAAAATCCGGAATATCACTTTAGTCACAAGCTCTATCTCAAAGTGCTCTATACAACGTAAGGAATTAAATGAAATAAATCTATCTAAGTCTGGAGTGGAAGGTGACCCGAAGGACTCTGCGGACGCAGCAGAATTACCTTTCAGTCTCCTGGAAGCTGCTGCTCGGACCCCTAGCCACGAAACGAAGTGCTGGTACCTGGATCTGCATATGGAAAACATGTGCAGGAAAGGGCATGAGTACACCACAAATTGGTACCCAGTAAGTGCCAAGCCTAACCCCAGTCGAGTAGTGACGAGGTCAGGTGAATGCTCTACTAGATTTTTATAGTAAAAACAGTTTAGAATTGAACGGAGAGATATAATAAGCTAAGGCAAAACAGTAGAAATAATGAGCTAAAAGAAAATAGCAACAGGGAGCCCTCGACTCAGTACATCGTATCTCATAGTAACAAATATGCAATGCAGTACAGGGGGAAAGCTCCCGGAATCTCGTCTGTTGTCCCAATTTAAATATGCAATGCAGTACAGGGGAAAGCTCCCGGAATCTCGCCGTAGTCCCAATTTAAATATGTCATGCAGTACAGGGGGGAAGTTCCCGGAATCTCGTCCGTAGTCCCAATTTAAATATGCAATACAATACAGGGGGAAAGCTCTCGGAATCTCATCCATAGTCCCAATTAAATATGCAATGCAGTACAAATGCCGGATAATATTTTTTATTTAAAACAGTTCAGGAAAATCACAAGCAAAAATATGGATAAAACTTCCTAAACATGGTGCACATAGTAACAACTAGGGGAAATTCAAGTAAAACAGGTAGACATGCTACTTCCTAATCTAAACTACATAGTCAATACATGAGACAGTGAAATAGGAATGAAATGATTTAAGTCATGGAGGGAAAAATGGAGTTTTAGCAACAATGGCCCGTGTACGTACTCGTCACCTCATGTACACGGCGCCCAAACAACATAAAATAATATTAAAATAGCCTAAGGGGAAGTCCCCAACACAGAGTAAGGCAAGCCACTTACCTCGATTGCGCTACTCAACTCAAAACCACGCCCTTGCCACGAGTATCCAACTCCGAATAGCCCGAATCTATTCAATTCGATTGCATAATGTAAATATCACTTTAAGGAATCAAAATAGCTAATAAGTTTGAGGCTAATACACGATATTAGGAAAATTATCCAAAAAGTCCCACGGGCCCATGTCTCTGAATCGAGTGAAAGTTACAAATTTAGAACAACAATTCACTCACGAACTCACTCGAACAAGAATCATCGAAAACCAACGTCAAAATCTCATTAAATTCTCGAATTTCTATTTAGGGAATCTTCTTCCCATTTTCATGATTTTCCACCCAAATTCATTGATAGCAATGGAAGAAATTGCTATAGATTAATGATATACAAGTGAAATAAGGTTATGAATTGTTACCTATGAATCTTCTCCTCAAAACTCACTTAAAATCGCGTACTCCCGATCTTCAAATTATTTTTAGAAGATATGAATTTCAAGCGCTCGAATTTGGTATAAACTGCCCAGCGATCCCGCACCTGCGAAAATTACATCACAGGTGCGAAAAATCCTTAAGTGGGCTGGAACCGCACCTGCGGTCACTGGGCCGCATCTGCGGCTCCGCATCTGTGGTACTCTTTCCGCACCTGCGAGCCTGGCTGACCCAGGCCAAATCCGCATCGGTGATTGTCCCCTCCGCACCTGCGTGTCCGCACCTGTGGCTCCCGCAGGTGCGAAACACCAGCACCAGCAATGCTTCAGCTGGTTTTAAGTTCAAAACTCATCCCGTTGAGCACCCGAAACATCTCTGAGGCCCCCGGGACCTCAACTAAACTTGGCAACCCATCCTAATTCCTTATCCAAACTTAGTCGAGCCTTCAAAATGCATCACATAACATCATAATCATCAATTATGCATGGATTCAAGCCTAAGAACTTATGAAATTTTCAAAAATCTACAACCGATGACGAAACACGTCAACACTAGTCCGAATAACTTTAAATTTTACACGCATGTCACAAATGACACAGCGGACCTACAACCACTGACCTACAACCACTCTCAGAATTCCATTCCGAGCCCAATATCAAAATTTCACCTATCGGTCTATCGCCAAATTCTAACTTTCACCAATTCAAGCCTAAATCTACTACAGACCTCGAAAACACATTCCAGACACGCTCCTAGCTCCGAAATCACCCAACGGAGCTACAGAGTCAACGGAATCCCATTCCGGACCCGTCTTCACACAGTACCAACTACGGTCCGATATCTCAAGCTTAAACTCACATATAAGGACTATGTGTCCAAAAACTCTCCGAATTTCATGACTAATCATTCCGGCAAGTCCCATAAGCAGATATAGACATGGGGAAAAGCATTTATTAGGGGATCGGGGCGCTAACTCTCAAAATGACCTACCGGGTTGTTACATTCTCCCCCTCTTAAGAAAATCGCTCGTCCTCGAACGAGTATAAAGACATACCTAAAGCTGTGAAAAGATGAGGGTACTAACTGCGCATATCCTGCTCGATCTCCCAAATCGCCTCCTCGACCGTCTGACCCCTCCAGTGCACCTTTACTGACGCAATATCCTTTGACCTGAGATTTCTAACCTGTCTACCTAATATAGCTACTGGCTCCTCAACATATGATAAATCCTTGTCCAACTGGACTGAACTGAAATCCAAAACATGAGTCGGGTCACCGTGATACTTCCGGAGCATGGAGACGTGGAATACCGGATGAACTCCTGCTAGGTTGAGAGGCAGGGCTAGCTCATAAGTAACCTCCCCAACACGTCGCAACACCTTAAAAGGGCCAATAAATATCGGAATCAACTTACCTTTCCTCCTGAAACTCATGACGACCTTCATAGGCGATACCCGAAGCAAAACCCGATCACCAGCCATAAATGTCAAATCACGAACCTTCTGGTCCGCATAACTCTTCTGCATGGATTGAGCTGCACGAGGTCTCTCCTAAATCATCTTCACCTTTTCCAAGGCGTCCTGGACCAAATCTGTACCCAACAATTAGGCCTCGCCCGACTCAAACCATCCTACTGGGGACCGGCACCGTCTACCATACAAGGCCTCATACGACGCCATCTGAATGTTGGACTGATAGCTGTTATTATAAGCAAAATCTGCAAGTGGCAAGTATAGGTCCCATGACCCTCCAAAATCCATCACACAGGCACGGAGCATATCCTCAAGAATCTGAATTGTGCGCTCGGACTGCCCGTCCGTCTGAGGGTGAAATGATGTACTCAACTCTACCCAGGTGCCTAGTTCTTGCTGAACGGCTCTCCAGAACCGTGAAGTGAACTGTGTACCTCTGTCTGAAATGATAGATACTAGAATACCTTGGAGGCGAACAATCTCCATGATATAAATCTACGCCAACCTCTTGGAGGAGTATGTAGTCAACATCGGAATGAAATAGGTTGACTTGGTCAGCCGATCTACAATCACCCAAGTAGCATTGAACTTCTTCCAAGTCTGAGGAAGTCCAACCACGAAGTCCATGGTGATCCGCTCCCACTTCCACTCTAGAATCTCAATCTGCTGAAGTAACCCTCCCGGTCTCTAATGCTCATATTTGACTTGCTGACAGTTGAGACACTTGGCCACAAACTCCACTATATCCTTTTTCATCCTTCTCCACCAATAGTTTTGTCTCAGATCCTGGTACATCTTCGCGGTACCCGGATGAATGGAATACCGCGAGCTATGGCCCTCCTCAAGAATCAACTCCCGAAGTCCATCCACATTGGGCACACAGATCCGACCCTGCATCCTCATCACACTGTCATCTCCTATAATCATATCCCTTGCGTCACCTCGCCGAACCCTGTCATGAAGGACCATAAGGTGGGGATCATCATACTGGCGCTCTCGAATGCGGTCATAAAGAGAAGACCGAGCCACCACACAAGCTAAAACCCGGCAAGGCTCTGAAAGATTCAACCTCACGAACTGACTGGCTAAGGACTGAATATCTAAGGCTAAGGGACTCTCAACTGCCAGAAGATATGGCAAACTCCCCAAACTCTCCGCCCGACGACTCAAGGCGTCGGCCACCACATTGGCCTTCCCCGGGTGGTATAGTATAGTGATGTCATACTCCTTTAGCAACTCCAACCATCTCCGCTGTCGCAAATTGAGGTCCTTATGCTTGAATATGTGCTACAAAATCCAGTGATCAGTGAAAATCTCACAGGGAACACCGTATAAATAGTGACGCCATATCTTTAGTGCCTGAACAATCGCTGCCAACTCAAGATCATGAACTGGATAGTTCTTCTCATGCAACATCAACTGTTTGGATGCGTAGTCAATCACCCTACCGTCCTGCATCAACACCGCTCCGAGGCCAATCCTCGAAGTATCACAATAGACGGTATAGGACCCTGAACCCGTAGGCAATACCAACACTGGAGCTGTAGTCAGGGCTGTCTTGAGCTTCTGAAAGCTCTCCTCACACTCCTCAGTCCACCTGAACGTAGCACCCCTTTGAGTCAACCTGGTCATCGGTGCTGCAATGGATGAAAATCCCTCCACAAAACGACGATAGTACCCAGCCAAACCAAGGAAACTACGGATCTCCGTAGCTGATGATGGTCTAGGCCAACTATGTACCGCCTCCACCTTCTTCGGATCTACCTTGATCCCATCCCAAGACACTATGTGGCCCAAGAATGCCACTGAATCAAGCTAGAACTCACATTTAGGGAATTTTGCATACAATCTCTTCTCCCTCAAAGTCTAAAGCACAGTCCTCAAGTGCTGCTCATGATCTTCCCGTGATCGGGAATACACCAGAACGTCGTCAATAAACACAATGATGAAGGAATCAAGATAAGGCCGGAACACACCGTGCATCAAATGCATAAAAATCTGCTGGGGCATTGGTCAGCCCAAATGACATAACAAGAAACTCATAGTGACCATATCTGGTCCTGAAGGCAGTCGTCGAGATATCCGGCTCCCGAATCTTCAACTGATGATATCCAGAACACAAGTCAATCTTGGAGAATACCCTGGAACCTTGTAACTGGTCGAATAAATCATCAATGCGAGGCAAAGGATACATGTTGTTCACGGTGACCTTATTCAACTGCCGATAATCAGTACACATACGCATAAAACCATCCTTTTTCTTCACAAATAATACTAGAGCGCCCTAAGGTGATACACTGGGTATGATGAAATCCTTATCAAGCAACTCTTGTAACTGCTCCTTCAACTCCTTCAACTCAATTTTACACCTCCTCTTTCCTTGCGGAGATCGGGTTATGACATTCGATTGGGACAACTCTTTCCTTTTGGGAAAGAGGTTTGTGTTTTTGAGAGTCGCCACCTAACGATTTTAAAAGGTGCGTTAGGACACCAAAGGGGTTCATTTACAACTACGTTATTAACCAGAGATAGGGTAAGGGCTTGAAATTATCCTAATGGGAAGGTGTTAGGCACCCCTCAGGATCCACAAGTGTGGTTCCCAGCCAAAAAACTTTTGTGAATTTGTACGACTTAGCAAACAAACAAATAAAGGATCAAANCTAACGATTTTTAAAGGTGCGTTAGGACACCAAAGGGGTTCATTTACAACTACGTTATTAACCAGAGATAGGGTAAGGGCTTGAAATTATCCTAATGGGAAGGTGTTAGGCACCCCTCAGGATCCACAAGTGTGGTTCCCAGCCAAAAAACTTTTGTGAATTTGTACGACTTAGCAAACAAACAAATAAAGGATCAAATAAGAGGGGATTTAAGTCTTAAGCATGCAGATGTTTGAAAATAGTAAAGAAGGTTAGATTTTGAAAAGGATTACGATCTAAGCATATAAAGAGTATCCTAGGTTTATAATAATATGGATAACATCAATGCAATACCCGGTAATCACTCCTCGAAGAGGGGCTAGACGTGGGATTAGTGCACCGGTCATCATATCCATATTCTACCCTTTCCCACCCCGTGAAAGTAACTAACTCGAGTGTTGGTCTCGATCTCTATTGCATGTTGTTACCCGTCCCTTCCTATCAGTTCTGGAGAAATTTAGGACTTCTATCCTATAAGGGATGTTCTAGGCAGACCCTCAGGTTTAAAGGAAAAATACTAAGGTGACAGATAAGAACATATAGGACTACAATTAGGGGGGAACACAGAAAAGTAGAGAAAAGACACAAATATACCTCCACAGGTAGTACACATAAACAACATGACTCATACACAGTTAAGGTCCATATTTAGGTTCAGATCCTAAGCATGGTATCTAAGTGATAAAACAAAGACAGATTTATTGCATAACTCAGAGAGGAAGTCTTAATCAGGCTTGCCTACTGGTTTTAAGCATGCTGACAGTTGGACACTAATCACAAAGGACAGTTATGGTTTTATTTCTTTAACTGATTTCCTAAGGCTTGCCTAGGTGTAAAATAACATGCAACAGTAGTTAGACTAGGTGTTGTTAAGCGAGTATGAATGAAATCCTAAGACATGGTATCCAATGCACAGGTAGGGATGCAAAATACAGAATCCTAGCAGGATTTCTAAATGCACAATAATTACAGCATTAAGCACGATTTCAAAATATGCAAGAGTGGCCGTTTATTTTGGTGTCGTTTATCCTAAACAGGATCTCTAAGTGCGCATAGCAATATGAAACATGATTGCAGAAGATACCAATCATTAACATTATTTACCGTATCACAGAATTTTCTAAGTGATGAATGACAGTACTGAAACAAGATGCTGAAACAGTGTTCATAAAGCCTAAATAGCATGATTGCATGATATGCTTTGCACATGTTGATCCTAAAAATGATTCTAATGCGTACATAATGAATGTAAACCTAATAGCATAGTTTCTACCCTTTAATATTTATAACATGCATAACTACCATTTTCCCTTTGCACTATCCATCCCCAATAATTGTTTACAAATAGTTATTACAGGCCATTTGTATAAATTACATAATTAAAAAAAGAAAAGAAGTTATGCTATAGGGAGCCATTTGATAGGCCCAGAATCTCCAGAATCCTCATTGCAATTAGTTCACAGCCTTTCATACAACTCCAGGTGTGTCAGAGTTCCTTAAGGATCTCAAGGGATCTCGGGTAGTGCTCACACCCAGATTTTCATAACCAAATTGAGTAAGTGCAGTGTGGAATGGCCAGCCTTTGTGTGTCAAAGTTTAGAGGGAGATCAAGGATCCCAAAGCAATGCTCACACTAAGGGGGAAAAACTTAAAGGTCTAGGAGTATAGTGAGAGTGCTTTACATAGTTTTGAAAGAGTTGAGTTGGAAAACAGTTTGAAAATGAGTAGTTTGAAATAAGTTTTGGAGAACAGGGGATTTTGCTTTTAGTGAAAACAGTTTGAAAGAAAGGGATTAGGACAATCAACAACTCATAACCACATCAGCATGCATAGTACAAGGACGCAGTCACAAATAGGGAATAAGGGATTGGGGACAAGTAGGCTGCTCATGAAGCAGATTTGCATACAAGTTAATACTAAGGTATCATAGAACTTTAACAACCACCTAACAGTTTTCATAAAGATGTTCAGGCCAGAAACTTAACGGAATCAGATTGAGGGATGCCAAAGAGGAAGTACATAACAAACAGAGTTACGAAAAGGTCCAGGGGAAAGGGTTACATCATATGTTCAGAATTACATGTAACTAAGTGACACAAATACATGCTTATAGTGTGCTGGGGGATTAGGGGTAAGGCAGAGTCCTAGTGAAACATATAAGACGACAGTAAAACATGCTGAAACCAAAGGGAAAAGTATAATCACGTTGGTAAAACAACAAATCGGCATGCTAATTGCCAGGTAGACAGCAGAACCACAAGTAGAAGCATAATAGAAGCAAAAGGAATTGCAATATTAAAAGAGGCATGTTGTTTTTGATGCTTTAAGTTAAACTGAAAAACATACCAGTTAAATGAGAGAATAAGTGCAGAGTGAGGAGCAGTAGAGCGAAGAATAGTAGAGTGCAGAGCAGTAGAGTGTATAGTTGCTCAGTCTTGGCTTGCAGCCGACTGAGAATAGCAAGTAAACAGCAAGAATAACAAGAGAGAATGTATATGTGTGAGAGAGAGTTCAAAACAGTGTATTGTTCGTGTCTTTGTTAATGAGAGAGTGGAGTATATATAGTTTTGAGAATAGGCAAAAATAAGGTAAAATATTAGTTTCAGCGGTAATTATGGGAGTAAACAATCAATTAGAATTAGATTGGTAAAAGGACTTCCTTTAATTAAGGAGTCATACTCAAACGGTAATAAGCAGTGACAAAATAAGGAAAGGAATCATGTAAAACTGATTTTAACACAATGAGGAAGTAGTATAAGTATGGTATAGGTATATCACATGTAAGTAAGGCCAAGTTCAGAATCTATTTAAGGAAAATTAATTTGACAACAAAATCATTTATGGATAAGGTAAGAAGTAATATATATTCTGGAAATCAGTTAGGAAACCCTAGAGTGAGGTTCTAACAGGAAATCAATATCAATCAAGGAAAATATCACACATTAGCGGGATAGGCATGATACAAACAAAGAGAAATAGGAAATCAACATGTCTTAATTAAGGAAATACCCAAAAATCAGTAGAGAACATTATGCAAAATCAGTGAAGTATCAATCATAGAGATTCAGGGATTCACAAATAGAAAAGATAGCACTAATATTTTCACAACATTATGAGAATAAGTGCAATAAACATATAATATACAAAAATCAGAACCATAGGAAGACTAGTAAGGTAAAATCATATAGAAGTTAGGGATTCGTATAGAATACAGTACGAATCACAGCATAGACATGATATACGCAGAAGTAATCGAATCCAGAAACCCTAATGAGCAAACATGGGGTAAAATCACAAGATCACGAAGTATTCATGAGAACACGGTAAACATAATAGAACAGGTAAACATATTATCGCAAAAAAACTCAGAACCACAGATTAAAACTGAGAACTTTGGGGTTTTTAACAAAATGAGTCAAACAAAATGGGGGAAAAACTCACATATTGTTTAGACACGATAAAATCATAAAATAATGCTAGAAAACCAGAAAGAGAGTTGTTTTGAAAAAGCATTTAGAAACCCTAGTTTGAAAAATGAAGAATCGTTTAGGAAACAGTAAAGTCTTTAAGGGAAACATGAAAATAACTCATAGTATGTATAGATCTGTTACAGATCTAGAAGAATCAAGAGGTTTAAAGAACTAGGGTTTTGAAGAGAACCCATAAAAGATAAGAAAGCCATTAAAGTTACTGGTTTTAACCCAAAGGTCATAGATCTTACTCGAACAGCCGGAGGTGGCCGAAAAATGGCATGAAGGACCATGGGTAGGAGTTGAACCGCTCCAGATTCGTCTAACGACCTCAGGGTAGAGTCAAACCAGCGTGGGGTGAAGCAGAGGCTAGGAGATGATAAGAGGCCATGACTTCCGGCGAGGGAGGTGGTGGTTGAAGGAGAGACAGAGCTCAAAGAAGGGGGGAAGGTTCTACAGGGGGTCTCANAGTCTTTAGGAATTAATATGGAAAGGATCGATCTGGGCCGTTGATTTGAAATAATCAACGACTCAGGTTAAATGGGGGATTGGGTCGGGTAGGCTAAGCTTTTGGACATGGGTTATTTGTGTAACGACCCGACCGGTCGTTTTGAGCTCTAGCACGCCGTTCAGCAGTTTAAAGTCGTGAGCAGCTCCATTTCAGGTATTATGACTTGTAGGTGTGGTCGGAATTGAATTTCGGGATGTTTAGAGTTGATTTGGAAAGAAATTTCTCATTTCAGAAGCCTTAAGTTGGAGGAATGGACTAAGATTGGAATTTTGAGTAAACGACCTCAGAATCAGGATTTTAAGGTTCCTGCAGGTTCGTATGATGATTTCAGACTTGGGCATATGTCCGGATCGAGTTTTGGATAACCTCGGAGCGTTTCGGCGTATATTGTGGAGGTCGGCAGTTTTGAAGGAATTTCCTAAGTTTTGCTTGAAGTGCATTTTGGTGATATTAATGTCCGTTTGGGATTTCGAGTTTGGGAATAGCTTCAGATGGTGATTCTGGAGTTGGGAGCGCGATCGGAAGTGAACTCGAATGTCCGTAGGTCATTTTGAAGTCATTTGGCTAAAGATAGAAATTCGAAGGTTTTTGAGAAATCCGACCGGAAGTGAGAATTTTGATATCGGGGCTGGAATGTGATTCTAGAAGTTGGAGCAGGTTCGTAATGTCAATTATGACTTGTTTGCAAAATTTGGGGTCAATCGCACGTGATTTCATAGGTTTCGGCATCAGATGTAGAAGTTGGAAATTTCTAACTTCACAAAGTTGGGATTTGGGTGTGATTCGTGGTTTCGATGTTGTTTGATGTGATTTGAGGCCTCAATCAAGTCCGCATTATGTTTTGGAACAGGTTGGTATAATTGGACGGGGTCCCAAGGGCCTCGGGTGGATTCCGGGTGGTTAACAGATCAATATTTGAAGTTAGAAGAGGAGATGGAATTTGATGTCCTCTGGTGTGACCGCACCTGCGAGGCTTTGGCCGCAGGTGCGGCTATGGAGCCGCAGGTACGAAGAAGTGGTAGTCCGGCTGGGAGCGCAGGTGAGATGATATTTCCCTGTGAAGTGANGGGGCGCAGGTGCAAAGTTGGCTTGAGCTGAGGAAAGCCGCAGGTGCGGAGGTTTGGTCGCACCTGCGGAATCGCAGGTGCAAAAAATGGCCTGGGCAGAATGTTTTAAAACCGAGATTGTTGGTCAATTCCTTCCATTTTCTTTTGGTTTGGACGATTTTGGGAGGCTTCAAAGAGAGGATTTCTTCATGCAATGATAGGTAAGTAATTCCTTTATGTTTCTAAGTTAAATACAAGGTTATTACATGGGATTATACATGAGGACTTGTAGGACAAATTTGGGAAAATCTTAAAGAAACCTAGAATTTGTATTTGGATTTTAACCACGAAATTGAGCATGGAATTTAGAGTAAATTTTATTTTTGAATTAATAAGGCTATGGGCAGAATATACCTTCGAGAAATTTCGGATTCCGGGCACGTGGTCTCGAGGGAATTTTAGTCAATTCACTGAGCGGAGTTGGGAAAGTATATAATTTGAATTCTTTACGAGTATTAGGATGAATTTTCATTTCTTTGCCCGTTATATGGTAGTTTTGAGGCGTTGTGCATCCATGGAAGTCGTCGGAAGGGATTGGAAGCCGGTTATGGGACTTCGGAGCGAGGTAAGTCTTCTTTCTAACTTTGTAAGGGGGAATTATCCCCCTAGGTGAACTAATTTAGTATGTGCTACTATCTGCGGGGGCTACGTACACACGAGGTGACGGGAGTCCGTGCGTAGCTACTACTATGCCATGTCCGGGCAGTCTAGGACCCACTAGCATGCCTTACCTGTTGTACCTGTGATCCTGTTGTAATATTAGACTGTTAATACAATCAAAATCGTAATTAAATATCTAAAGAAGACTAGAGTTCATTTTCTTAATCAGCTAGAAAGAGAATTGATTTCCTCCGTGGATAATTGCATACCTGATAAGATGATATTATTGAATATTATTAAACTTGGCAAATGAATTTTGAGAAAGGATTTAAATACTATTTTGCAGTTTTTAAAAGAGAAATCTGTCATTTACTTGAGTATTTATTTTCCCGACGTATTCGGGGTGGACCGTTGATTGTGCATGACTGTATGTGACCGCTTCACAATTTACATTTCGTGAGCGGAGTGTTATTTTCCCCACTCTCGTGGGAGCGAGCCGTACGCCACGGCGGATTGGAAGATGCACTTATGGTTCGGGCTGTTCGACCCTCGGCAGTGCATAGACATGATTATTTTATTGAAAGATGCACTTATGGTACAGGTCGTTCGATCCCCGGCAATGCACAGAGATGATTATTATGACGGCTCAGGCCGGTTGTCCTATTTGGGAGGAAAATGAGGAAGTAGTAACTGTTTATTTACTTCTAGTATTTACTTCCAGTATTTACTTGGACTTCAGTGCCTTATATATTTGCTATTTTACTACATTTACATGCCTACCGTGTTCATCATATTCTGTTAAAGTAATTTGTTGGACCTTAGTGAGTGTCTAATTCGACCTCTCATCACTACCTCTCTGAGGTTAGGTGGGCGACTTATTGAGTACACATTATTTTTGTACTCATGCTACACTTGCTGTGCATTTTTATTGCACAGGTACTTTCATAGTGACATGGCTGGTTTTGAGACTTAGGCTAGCTGCACCATCCGGAGACGATCCGCAGCTGACAGAGTCTCCCTCATACTGTATTTATTTTCATTTTAAATTTCATTGTCCAATTTGTATTTCGGACAGGCTTTGTGATGATTGTATAAATTCTTAGAAAATGCTCATGTACTTGTGACACCGAGTTTTGGGATGTGTTGGGATATATTTGCTAAAATAGAATATTCAAACCATTGTTTTACTTAACAGATTTTATTTAGTTAATATATAATAAAGTGAAAGGAAATGCTTTTCATAAATGTTAAAACAGGAATTTATTTCCACTAATTAATAATTGGCTTGCCTGACGATGGTGTCCGGCGCCATCACGACCTTAGTAGATTTTGGGTCGTGACAACATGGTATCAGAGCGCTAGGTTCCCTTAGGTCTCACAAGTCATGAGCAAGTCTAGCAGAGTCTTGCGGCTCGGTACGGAGACGTATGTACTTATTTTCGAGAGGCTACAGGGCTGTTAGGAGTACTTCCCTTCTTGATTCCTCATCGAGCGATTCGATTCCTTTTGAGGCGTATGCCTATGCTTATTCCTACTCAATCTTACGGGTTGCGGAGCGCTTGCTATGAATCAGGAATTTGAGGAACTGATATGGTGCTACAGATATGGTGCGAGGTGTTTCCCCTTAGTAGTTGGATGGGGCTGTTGTTGTTGCCCTGCAGAAAAATATTATGTTGTTTCAGCTCGATTGATGTGTTTCTAAAAATTTTGAGGCTATGCTCAGGTGGTGATGATGGTTACGATTGGTTATCGCACGATGTCGATATGATGATAGACTACTTGCCCATAGGTTGGGGGTGATGAATGGCTTGAAGGGAGGTCTTCCCAGAGTGTGATTTCGAAATTTCAGTATTTAGATTCCGGCAGAAGGAAGGCAATTGATCTATAGATGGACAGGTTTTGGGATTGATAACATAGTAAGACTTGGTGTTTCAAGTAAGGTGGAGTATTCGCCTGTGACGTGTTATCGTCGTCCTTGATCGAACTGAATGTGTTAAGTTCGTCAGTGCCATGGTTTCTTCGGGTGCATGGGGCCAGAGTATGGTGAAGGAGTATTGAAGAATGCGGTTGGCAGAGAATGATATTGAATTGAGGCTAGGCGGTGGTTCCATTTCTAGGAGGCCAGGTGTAAGAAGCGGAAGTCAAGCAGTCGCAAAGTGGGGGAGCGGCAGCATAGCTTGGAATTTGAAGATATTGACGTGCATTTAATGGATGTCCATGAGGAGCGGACGGACTAGTAAAGTTGGTGAATGAAGCAGGGCGTAGGATGGGGTATTGATGTCACAGAGAGCGTGCATCTCAGCGTCGTTGGAAGGTGTCCGCGGGTGATTTCCACAGGTGGGTTATCTCCTGTGAATAGGTTAGCGGTGGCATGGTTGGCAAGTTTCTGCATAGGATTCTAGTGGCTATTCGGTAGGAGGAAGAATGTGTGAATGATGCTAGAGAATTTGAGTATTTAGGGAGTGCTAGCAAGAGAATTTGGAAGGATTGGATGGATTGGTTGAGCAAGATTATGTTAACAAAGGAGAAAGGATCTCGGCAGGATCTAGAGTGGTGCAAGGAGTAGCTTCGGGCTAAGTGGGGGAGTCCCACCACCTGCAGTTGGGTTGCAGGATTGTGTTATCATAGGGTTGCGGATTTTCGGCGTGTTGGCAAGTTATTTTCAGCTAAGGGGAAAGGAGTAAAATGGTAACCGTGCGTGGGATTTGATAAATGTGTGCAAAGGTTGGCCCTGTTGGACTAGGGTTAAAGGCAGTCATATGGTCAAGAATTGAGCTTTTGCAGCGTAATTTCAGAGAAAGGGAAATGGTTGGAGTGTTCTATGTTTTTTTCAGCAGGCAGGGTAGTGTTAGAGGAGTGAGAGAAATAAACTCCGGGTTGTAGAAAGATTACCAGGAGGGTATGAGACGGGTTGCGGGATTCAGGCAGCATGGTCTCGTAAATCAAGGTCACTCGGGATGAGTGAGGGTTGAATTTGCTACGAGTTGGAGGAAGTTACTATTATTCCTGAGGCAATTGAAGATGATTAAAAGAAGATAGATTGATTAGCCATGGTTGAAATGGCACATTTATGGCAGTGATCAGTTCCTTCGATGTGATTAAGTTATGAATGTGGTTTGTGCCGGTGTATGCGAGGCATGTCAGCCGTTGAAATAGATTTTTATTTGGAAGCATTCGAGTATTATGGCATGTCAGGTGTAGGCGGATCCTAGAAGATTTATGGTGGTATAGACCGCTACTTAAGGATTTGCATGTTGGGTGATTGTGAGAATTCACTCGAGTGTTGTGATGGTTCTCTTGAATTGAGCTAAGTAAAAGGGTTCTATGTGAGGAAGTGCTCACCCTATGGGTGGTTCAGAAGTTATGATGGAATTCTCGCGCTATCTCATATTGGCACGTGAGGCGCGGTGAGCAGTATGTGACGGGGAGTAAGAATCGAGATTGCGGTTCGGTGTTAGCGAGGATGTCATGAGCTCGGATGAGCAAGAAAAAGTGATTTGAGGGTCCAGAGTTAGCTGGTGTTATCTTCAGTGTCACCTGAGATCGATATTCGGTGAAAGGGGCTTTGTACCCTGGTCGTGGGTTCTTGATGTGTTGTGCAGTATTAGTGTGGTCGGTGATGCGGATGTGCAGGCTTGTTACCTGGTGTGGAAGGTCGTGGGAGTGTAACCACGAGGAGATTGTATAAGTGTGACATGTAGTCACTTAATGGATTGAAGATTTGGACGGAGTTTAAAGAAGTGCAATATTGCTTACTTGATAATTTATGCCTGGAAGGCGTTCAGTTCATTTGGTTGTGGATTGTGGGGTGGTTGTCCCGGCTATGGTGGTTGTTCTCGCGTATTATGAGAGAAAGTGGGTTAATTTGGACCCAGGTAAAGCTATTAGCTTAGTTTGGTGCGAGCAAGGTCGACTCAATGTTTGTGGATGGATTTAAATATGATTATGGTCTTCGTGTGAGATAGATATGTTCATTTCAGTATAGCTCTCCTCAAGGAGGGGTGTTGGAATATCAGGTGTTGTTCCGTCTTCGTCAAATTCATGTAATGTTGTGAGTGTGCCGTGTGGGTTGGGAAATGGCTTAATAGATCCCTATGTGTTGAGTCTTCGTATAGTGATGATGTTATGCAAGCGGGAGAGCTCTTAAGATTTAGAGTATATATATCGCACCTCAGTTGTGCTTACGTTTTGTAGCATGTGGCTTTATCAGTCTCCCCAGGATGGTATTATGCACTTAGCATGCTTATGATCGATATTCAGTAATTTGTAATAGTGAGCAATTCAGTTCCGTGTATATTTCCTTATGTGAATTTTATGATGGGATCGGGTGGCACGCCGCCACATGTATGTTATTTGGATTGGGTTGCACGCCGCAACAGTATGATGATGAGTAAGATTCCTATATTTATTTTCTTGTGTTTTACCTTCTATATTTTGAGAAGAGTTCATAATAAGTTGCATGAGTAGGGTGGTCTTTTCCTGAGTCATTTCTTTAGGTATCATGTTCGAGCTATGGCCTATTGGCGCGTTGTGGTGTCATGTGAGACTGTTGGTCATGTTGGAGTGATTTTTTGTCTGAGCAGTTCATACTGCATGAGACGAGATTATTGGATCAGGGATCAGTGCGATAAGATTATGTGAAATACATTGAAGGACAATTGCCAACGGTTGGTTCATAATGAGGTGATGATTATAGTCAAGATGAGATATTCAATGATTTGTTAACTCTGCAGTTGGTTATGGATTTCTACTCATCTCCTCCGTTGTGGTAGTATCGCCAGCATTATAGCAGGATGTATATATATGTCTTGAGGTCCCTTGGGAGCATCAGATTCATGGAATTTTGGCTATTAAGGTTCAGGGAGCGTCGTTGTGGTCAGGTGGTGAATTATGCGGTGCACGGTGCTAATTCAACAAAGGTATGTAGTCATGTTTTGGTATAGCGTGTGGTAGTTGTTACGGTGTTTATATATTGGAACTAGGCCTGGCAGAGAAATTTCAGGTGTTGGAACTAGGTTCTGAGCCTATTATATGGATAAAGGAAGAAATCTCCAAATTTGATCAAGCTAATGTACTCAACTGGATTGTGGTAGCACGGGTAGGTGCTCGAGGTGTTAAACAGGGATTTCAGGTAACTCCAGAGCAGTTCTTGGCACGTTCGAGGATGAATGTTTGTTTAAGTGGGGGAGAATGTAACGACCCGATGGGTCGTTTTGAGCTCTAGCGCGTTGTTCAGCGGTTTGAAGTCGTGAGCAGCTCCATTTCAGTTATTATGACTTGTACGTATGGTCGGAATTAAATTTCGGGAAGTTTAGAGTTGATTTGGAAAGAAAATTCTCATTTCAGAAGCCTTAAGTTGGAGGAATGGACTAAGATTGGAATTTTGAGTAAACGAACTCAGAATCAGGATTTGAAGGTTCCTGTAGGTTCGTATGAGGATTTCAGACTTGGGCATATGTCCGGATCGGGTTTTGGATAACCAGGTAGCGTTTCGGCATATATTGTGGAAGTCAGCATTTTTGAAAGAATTTCCTAAGTTTGGTTTGAAGCGCATTTCAGTGATATTGATGTACGTTTGGGATTCCGAGTCTTGTAATATCTTCGTATGGTGATTTTGGAGTTGGGATCGCGATCGGAAGTGAATTCGGATTTCCGCAGGTCATTTTGAAGTTATTTGGCTAAAGATATAAATTCGAAGGTTTTTGAGAAATCCGACTGGAAGTGTGAATTTTGATATCGGGGTCGGAATACGATTCCGGAAGTTGGAGCAGGTCTGTAATGTCAACTATGACTTGTGTGCAAAATTTGGGGTCAATTGGACGTGATTTGATAGGTTTCAACATCAGATGTAGAAGTTGGAAATTTCTAAGTTCATAAAGTTGGGATTTGGGAGCGATTCATGGTTTCGATGTTGTTTGATGTGATTTGAGGCTTCAAGCAAGTCAGCATTATGTTTTGGAACAAGTTGGTATAATTGGATAGGGTCCCGGGGGCATCGGGTGGATTCCGAATGATTAACAGATCAATATTTGAAGCTAGAAGAGGAGCTGGAATTTGCTGTCATCTGGTGTGACCGCACCTGTGAGGCTTTGGCCGCAGGTGCGGAGCCGCAGGTGCGGCTATGGCACCGCAGGTGCGAAGAAGTGGTGTTCTGGATGGGAGTGCAGGTGCGATGATATTTCCACACTTGCGAAGTCGCAGATGCGGGCTGTGGAGCGCAGGTGCGTAGTTGGCTTGAGCTGAGGAAAGCCGCAGGTGCGGAGGTTTGGTCGCACCTGCGGAATTGCAGGTTCGAGAGTTGGATCGCAGGTGCGAAAAATGGCCTGGGCAGATGTTTTAAAACCGATATTGTTGGTCAATTCCTTCCATTCTCTTTTGTTTTGGAGGATTTTGGGAGGCTTCAAAGAGAGGATTTCTTCATGCAATGATAAGTAAGTAATTCCTTTATGTTTCTAAGTTAAATACAAGGTTATTACATGGGATTATACATGAGGACTTGTAGGAAAAATTCGGGAAAAATGTTAAAGAAACCTAGAATTTGTATTTGGATTTTAACCACGAAATTGAGCATGGAATTTTTGTTGCGAGTATTAGGATGAATTTTCATCTTTGCCCGTTATTTGGTAGTTTTGGGGCATTGTGCATCCATGGAAGTCGTCGGAAGGGCTTGGAAGCCGGTTATGGGACTTTGGAGCGAGGTAAGTCTCCTTTCTAACTTTGTGAGGGAGAATTGTCCCCCTAGGTGAACTAATTTAGTATGTGCTACTATCTGCGGGGGCTACGTACGCATGAGGTGACGGGAGTCCGTGCATAGCTACTATTATGCCATGTCCGGGTAGTCTAGGACCCACTAGCATGCCTTACCTGTTGTACCTCTGATCCTGCTGTAATATTAGACTGTCAATATAATCGAAATCGTAATTGAATATCTAAAGAAGACTAAAGTCCATTTTCTTAATCAGCTAGAAAGAGAATTGATTTCCTGTGGATAATTGCATACTTGAAAAGGTGATATTATTGAATATTATTAAACTTGGAAAATGAATTTCGAGAAAGGATTTAAATACTATTTTGTAATTTTTAAAAGAGAAATCTGTCATTTACTTGAGTATTTGTTTCCCGACGTATTCGGGGTGGACCGTTGATTGTTCATGACTGCATGTGACCGCTTCGCAATTTACAGTCCACGAACTGAGTGTTATTTTCCCCACTCTCATGGGAGCGAGCCGTACGCCCCGGCGGATTGAAAGATGCACTTATGATTCGGGCCGTTCGACCCTCGACAGTGCATAGATATGATTATTTTATTGAAAGATGCACTTATGGTTCGGGCCGTTGGAACCTCGGCAGTGCATAGACATGATTATTTTATTGAAAGGTGCACTTATGCTACGGGCCGTTCGATCCTCGGTAGTGCACAAAGATGATTATTATGACGGCTCAGGTCGGTTGTCCTTATCCCATATGCGCATGCTAAATTGTAAAAGTTTTCATGGATTTTGAAGTGTTAAGATATTTGGGGGAAAAACAAGAAGTAATTGTTTATTTAAGATATTTGTGAGAAAATGAGGAATTAGTAACTGTTTATTTACTTCCAGTATTTACTTGGACTTCAGTGCCTTATATATTTGCTACTTTACTACCTTTACATGCCTACCTTGTTCATCATATTCTGTTAAAGTAATTTGTTAGACCTTAGTGAGTGTCTAATTCGACCTCTCGTCACTACCTCTCTGAGGTTAGGCAGGCGACTTACTGAGTACACGTTATTTTTGTACTCATGCTACACTTGCTGTGCATTTTTATTGCACAGGTACTTTCATAGTGACATGGCTGGTTTGGAGACTTAGACGAGCTGCACCATGCGGAGGCGATCCGCAGCTGACAGAGTCCCTCATACTGTATTTATTTTCATTTTAAATTTCCTTGTCCAATTTGTATTTCAGACAGGCTTTGTGATGATTGTATAAAGTCTTAGAAAATGCTCATGTACTTGTGACACCAGGTTCTGGGATGTATTGGGATATATTTGCTAAAATAGAATATTCAAACCATTGTTTTACTTAATAGGTTTTATTTAGTTAATATGTAATAAAGTGAAAGGAAATGCTTTTCATAAATGTTAAAACAAGAATTTATTTCCACTAATTAATAATTGGCTTGCCTGACAGTGGTGTCCGACGCCATCACGACCTTAGTGGGTCGTGACAATTTGGGCCAATTAATTGGGTTGGGGGTCCGGGTAAGATTAAATAGAATAGAATTAAAAGTGGCTATTTGTTAAATACCCGTTTTAAATAGATAAATAATTAGCAAAAGTAGCTAATAATTACATAAAAATGAAATTAATGCTAAATGAGTGAAATTAAAGTAATTAACTAATATTAAAAATAGAAAATGACTAATTATTGAATTAAAATGGTATAAAATGTACATTTAGGCTATAACTGCAAAATTGTTATAGTTATAGCGAAATAATGCCAAATTGGCTAATTTGTGAAATAATTAAATTCTAATAAGATTAAAATGATATATTGAGCTGGGAAATATTTTGAAATTGTTTATAATATAATTTATTATTGAATTTAAAATACTGAATAAATTGGAAAAGAAATTAAATAAAATATGGAAAATTATGGAAAAAACCAGTTATTATAAAAAGTGATTTTGAAGGCACATATGCAAATTTTAAAATAGGTTGAGGAAAAAAATGGTCATCAACACTCAGGAGGAGCCATACAGTAAGGAGGGATAGAAATGGGCTGAGTGCCCGGCAACAAATCAATGCCGAAATCAATATCTCTGTCGGGCGGCATACCCGGAAGATCAGCTGGGAATACATCAGGAAAGTCCCTCACTACTGGGACTGACTCAACTGGAGGGGTATCAACACTGACATCTCTCACATAGTCCAAGTACGCATCACACCCCTTCTCAACCATCCGCTGAGCCTTACGAAATGAAATGACCGTGCGGGGAGTATACTCTAAGGTACCTCTCCACTCTAATCTCGGCAAGCCTGACATAGCCAGTGTCACGGTCTTAGCGTGACAATCAAGAACAGCATAATGGGGAGACAACCAGTCCATGCCCAAGATAACATAGAAATCTACCATGCTGAGTAATAATAAATCAGCCCTGGTCTCAAAATCACTAAGAGAAATCAAACACGGCCGATATACACAATCCACAACTAGAGAGTCTCCCACAGGAGTAGATACATAAACAAGGGAACTCAAAGAATCCCGAGATATCCCCAGATGTGGAGCAAAATAAGAGGACACATATGAATACGTAGAGCCTGGATCAAATAATACTGATGCATCCCAATGGCAGACAGGGACAATACCTGTGATGACTGAGTCTGAAGAAACAGCCTCGGAACGGGCTGGAAAAGCATGGTACCTGGCCTGGCCTCCCTCTCTAGGGCGATCTCTACCTCCCCGACCCCCACCTCGAGCTGACTAAGGAGGTGGAGTGGCAGCTGGGGTTGAAAGAATAGCTGGAGGACATAGCAGAGCACATGGAGGCTGATAAGACTGTGGAGGTGCACCCCTCCTGGCCATGGGGCAATCTCTAATCACGTGACGAGTGTCACAACACTCAAAACAACCCCTCGGAGGACACTGCGGCTGAGGCTGAATAAGAGCTGGCCTGCTGGGCTGGCCGTAAATAGAACCTCGAACTGGAGGCACACTGGATACTGGCGGTGCATAATAGGACTCCTGAGGTCTAGGAGGAGCTGGAATACTGCTGGCTGCTGGAAGAGCTGAATGAACAGAGCGACCCACAAAGCCCCTACCGTAACGTGCTGCTGGTGCACGAGCTCCTAAAAAATGGCCAATCTCTCGAGACCTCTTGGCCTCTCTCTCCTCTATATCCCAGGAAAACATGCCCTCTACTCTCCTGGCAATACTCATTGCTTGCTGGTAAGTGATATCCATCTCCAACTCTCTGTCCATACTGGTCTGAATACTAGGATGGAGCCCCTCAATGAAACGGCAAACCCGCTCCCTGACTGTGGCAACCAAGGCTGGTGCATGCCGATCTAACTTGCTAAAACAGACTGCATACTCCGACACAATCATAGTACCCTGGCGCAACTGCTCAAACTCCACCAAGTATCCCTGAGGCTCTGAGGGACATACTCTCGCAGAAACATCTCTGAGAACTAAGTCCAAGTGAGTGAGGCTGCCTCGTCCGGACTACTCAGCTCATAGGCCTGCCACCACTGATATGTCGCTCCCCTCAGCTGGAAAGCGGTGAAAGAAACCCCAGTGGTCTCCACAATTCCCATAGTGCGGAGAATACGATGACACTCCTCAAGAAATCCCAGAGCGTCATCTGAAGCTAGTCCGCTGAAAGTAGGTGGGTGGTACTTCTTGTACCTCTCAAGTCGGAGCTGCTCGTCCTCTGAAGCAGCTACCCTAGCATTATGTTGAGCTGGAGCCGCTGGGGGCATAGGAATATACTCAGGGACCTGACCATCATGGACCCTCTACTCAGGAGTACGGGCTGCGGGAGTTTGTTCCCCTCCCCCGGCCTGGGATGTAGCGGGAGCTATCGGGAGTAGTCCAGCCTGAGCTAGAGTACTGAACATGCTTATGAACTGAGCTAAAGTCTCCTGTAAGGCTGGAGCAGAAATAGGGACCTCCTGTGCCGGATCTCCAGCTGGGACTGCTATAGGCTCCTCTGTCGCTGCTCGGGCTGCACCGCGTGTTCGTTCTCTACCCCGACCCCGGCCTCTGGCGGCTCTGGCAAGGGGCTCGGGTGCCTGGTCATCGGTCCTCCCAGTACGGGTCCTCACCATCTGTAGGAAAGAATAGAATAAAATTTTAGAACTTTTGATGTCAATAACTCGCACGAAAAGGAAATCAAAGAAATATGATTGTTCTTAACAGTTACATAGCCTCCCGAAGATAGATACGAACGTCTCCGCACTGATCTGCGAGACTCTAATAAACCAGCTTATGACTTGTGACTCCTATGATCCTAGAAACTCTGATACCAACTTGTCACGACCCATTTTACCCTCTGAAAGGCATCGTGACGACACCTAGTCTCTATGACTAGGTAAGCCTAATTGCGGAAAAAGAATTAAATGGAAGCAATAAAATAAAGATGGAACAAAGTAAATCTACAATTGAAACTTTGCCACTTGGCGCGTACAAAATACAACTTCCCAAAAACTCGAAATATTACTTGAGTCACAAGCTCTATCTCAAAGTGCTCTATACAACGTAAGGAACTACATGAAATAAATCTATCTAAGTTTGGAGTGGAAGGTGACTCGAAGGACTCTGCGGACGAGGCAGAATTACCTTTCGGTCTTCTGGAAGCTGCTGCTCGGACCCCTAGCCACGAAACGAAGTGCTGGTACCTGGATCTGCACATGGAAACATGTGCAGGAAAGGACATGAGTACACCACAAATTGGTACCTAGTAAGTGTCAAGCCTAACCCCAGTCGAGTAATGACGAGGTCAGGTGAAGGCTCTACTGGATTTTTATAGGAAAAATAGTTTAGAATTGAATAGAGAGATATAATAAGCTAAGGCAAAACAGTAGAAACAATGAGCTAAAAGAAAATAGCAACGGGGAGCCCTCGGCTCAGAACATCGTATCTCACAGTAATAAATATGCAATGCAGTACAGGGGGAAAGCTCCCGAAATCTCATTCGTAGTCCCAATTTAAATATGTAATTTAGTACAGGGAAAAGCTCCCGAAATCTCGTCCGTAGTCCCAATTTAAATATGCCATACAGTACAGGGGGAAAGCTCCTGGAATCTCGTCTGTAGTCCCAATTTAAATATGCCATACAGTACAGGGGGAAAGCTCCTGGAATCTCGTCTGTAGTCCCAATTTAAATATGCAATGCAGTACAAGGGGGAAAGCTCCCGGAATCTCGTTCGTAATCCCAATTTAAATATGCAATGCAGTACAAATGCTAGATAACATTTTTTATTTAAAACAGTTCAGGAAAATCACATGCAAAAATATGGATAAAACTTCCTAAACATGGTGCACATAGTAACAACTAGGGGAAATTCAAGTAAAACAGGTAGACATGCTACTTTCTAATCTAAACTACATAGTCAATACATGAGACAGTGAAATAGGAATGAGATGATTTAAGTCATGGAGGGAAAAATGGAGTTTTAGCAACAATGGCCCGTGTATGTACTCGTCACCTCACGTACATGGAGCCCAAACAACATTAAACAATATTAAAATAGCCTAAGGGGAAGTCCCCCAACACAGAGTTAGGCAAGCCACTTACCTCTACTACGCTACTCAACTCAGAACCACACCCTTTCCACGAGTATCCGAATGGCCCGAATCTATTCAATTCGATTGCATAATGTAAATATCACTTTAAGGAATCAAAATAACCAATAAGTTTGAGGCTAATACGTGATATTAGGAAAATTGTCCAAAAATTCCCTCAGGCCCACGTCTCGGAATCGAGTGAAAGTTACAAAATTTAGAACACCCATTCACTTACGAACTCACTCGAACAAGAATCATCGAAAACCGACATCAAAATCTCATTAAATTCTCAAATTTCTATTTGGGGAATCTTCTTCCCATTTTCATGATTTTTCACCCAAATTCATTGATTGGGATGGAAGAAATTGCTATAGATTAATGATAGGGAAAAAGGTCAAAATTTTCCCTTTACTATCAAAAATTAGTCACGTCTATTCCTGTTTTTACTTTCGATCCAAATATACGCCTACCGTTAGTAAAGTATACAAAATCGTCCCTAACCTTAATAGATTTACAACGTTACAGTAGGACCCCTCACTTAATGTGCCAACTAGGCAAATACCAACCCGAATCTCATTTTTTTGACCCAGCTATCCAACTACTTTATGGGTCCCACCTCTCTCTCTTGATTCAACTGACAACTTTTCTTCTTCTTTCTCGGTTCTTCTTTTCCAGTTCTTGTTCTTCCTTTGTTTTTTCTTCTTTTTTTCCTCTTTCATTTTGGAGCTATATGACCGATGATAAGATAATCATGATTTTTTGGTTTATTATCTTATGTACAAAAAGTTCAGTGGGAATATTTAGCTTTTTCTTTTCTGATTCTTGATTGCAGGATCTTGGCGATAGTGTTAGCTTCTAGTTGAGAAAATATATGAGAATGCTGGCCACCGGAAAATGCTTCTGGACAGTTTCAAAACTCGGATTACCCAATCCCCCATCATGTTAATTTTTCTCTTTTTTTTCTTTTCTGTTTCAACATGACCCCACCCCTCTTTTTTTTTCCAACATCTATTGGAAATGTATATGTAATTTACAGTCTTCCGCAACCCTTTTGTTATGTATATTATGGTGGGTTTTGATAGAAACTATCATAGTGGTAAAAGTGGTGGGTTTTGATTGAATTTCATGGTGGGTCTCCATTGGAGATGGTGAATACGAGCAGTGGGCAATAGAACTTTTTTATGGTGGGATGAAGTGAGGTGATGATCAACTATAAAATTTGTGGTGGCTTCCGTGAAAGAAGGTGGTGGATTGGTGAAGCAACGGCTGTTTTGATGAAGGTGCAGGCGGCAGCGCCGCGCCGGCGGGGGGTTGGGTAGGCTATGGCTACAAATTTTTACATGGTTCATCATAGATATATAAATCCTCAAGTTCTTTATGTTCATGTTTACAGATCTGAGATACTTTTAGGCTTTGATTTCTTTTCTTCTGTTTATTCATTTTTTTGATCTTCAACCCTTCACAAGAAGAGGGTAAACGGGAAGGGAGGGGTCAAAGAAATGGGCATAGGTCAAAATAATGAGCGTGGGTCTCTACAATTCGGATTGGTATTTGCCTAGTTGGCACATTAAGTGAGGGGTCCCACTGCCACATTGTAAATCTGTTAGGGTTAGGGACGATTTTGTCTACTTTACTAACGGTAAGTGTATATTTGGACCGAAAGTAGAAACAGGTATAAACGTGACTAATTTTGATAGTATAGGGACAATTTTGGCATTTTTCCCTTAATGATATACAAGTGAAATAAGGTTAGAAATTGTTACCTATGAATCTTCTCCTCAAAACCCACTCAAAATCGCCTACTCCCGAGAACCAAATCATTTTTAGAAGATATGAATTTCAAGCCTTCGAATTTGGTATAAACTGCCCAGCGATCCCGCACATGCGCCCCCTTGGACCGCACTTGCGGTCTCGCACCTGCGTAAATTACATCGCAGGTGCGAAAAATCCTTAAGTGGGCTGGAACCGCACCTGGATCACTGGGCCGCACCTGCGAGCCTGGCTAACCCAAGTCAAATCCGCATCTGCGATGGCCCCCTCCGCACCTATGGCTCCCTTTCCGCATGTGCGAACCACCAGCACCAGCAATGCTTCAGCTGGTTTTAAGTTCAAAACTCATCCCGTTGAACACCCAAAACATCTCCGAGGCCCCCGGGTGTCACAAGCCAATTTACCCTCCAAAAGGTATCGTTACGGCACCTAGTCTCTATGACTAGGTAAGCCGAAAATTTGCAGAAATGACAGAATCAATAGAATAAAGACAAAAGGTATCAAGTAGATGTAACGTAGCTGCTCAGCATATACATTTATACTTCCCAAAACCCGGAATGTCACCATAGTCACAAGCTCTTTACTAATTGTAGCTCTATACAATGAAACATCGGAAAAATATACAAGTCTTCTATGCCTATAATAGAGTAGAAGGGGACTCGTGGGATTCTGCGGACACGGCAGAACTACCTCGCGGTCTCCTGGATGCTGGTAGACGACTCCTAACCACGACACTGGGTGCTGGTACCTAGATCTGCACATGAGGAAAACATGCGCAGGAAAGGGCGTGAGTACTACACATTCGGTACTCCGTAAGTGCCAAGCCTAACTCCAGTCAAGTAGTGACGAGGTCAGGTTGAGGCCCTACTGATTTTGTAAGATCAAGTCAATATAAGATTTTAAAACAATGAAATACAGATGAGCAATGATAACAGGACTAACGAAAATGGAAAGGTTTAATAACAGAAAGAGAGCCCTCGGCTCAGCACAGCATATATCTCAACAGTAAATATGCAATGCAGTACACGGGGAAAGCTCCCTAATCTCGGTCCGTAGTCCCAATTTAAATATGCTATGTATTAAATGGGGAAAGCTCCCGGATCTCTGTCCGTAGTCCCAATTTAAATATGCATTTCAGTATAGGAGGAAATCTCCCGGATCTCGGTCCGTAGTCCCAATTTAAATATGAAATGCAGTACAAGGGGAAAGGTGTCGGATCTCGGTCTGTAGTCCCAATTTAAATATGCAAAACAGAAGTATGTCAATTATGGCTTAAGTAAACAATCCAGGAAAAACAACAGGTAAGGATAGAGTAAAACTACCTAAGCATGATGTGACTAGTAGAAAATAAGAGGAATTCAAATCAGAACAGGTAGGCATGCTTACACTTAGGCTATCTACTCAATTAAGATAGGAAACAGTAATATATGAATGAAAATGAGCGTTTTCATGGGAGAAAAATAGGAATTTAGCAACAATGACCCGTGTACGCACTCATCACCTCGCGTACACGGCGTCCACATAACAAAAATCAGTATAAAAATGCCTAAGGAAAGATCCCCAACACAGAATTAGGCAAGCCACTTATCTGGACTGTGCTAATCAACTCAATACCAAGCTCTTGCCACGAGTATCTGACTCCGGGTGGCCCAAATCAATTCAAATCGATTGCATAGTCTAAATATCACTTGAAGGGAACAAAATAGCTAATTATTTATAAGCTAATATGCGAATTTAGGAAATTCTCTAAAAAAGTCCCTCGGGCCCACATCTCAGAATCAGGTAAAATTTATATTGTCCGGACACCCATCCACTCACGAGTCTAACCATATAATAATCTCTGAAATCGGAGGTCAAATCCCCAATCAAAACTCAATAATTCAGTCTATGAAGTTCATCCCATTTTCCCCATAATTTTCGAAATTAAAGGTTGGATTTAAGATTGGAATCATGGAAATTGATCTATAATGGATAGAAATCACTTATCCAAGTTACCCAGGTGCAAAAGTCTTCAAGAATTGCCCTTCCCGAGCTCTCAAGTTCGAAAATATGGAAAATAGCATAAATCCTCGGATTTGTGGTTTTAATATTCTGCCCAGGCATTTTCCTTATGCGATCGCGTACAATGAGTCGCGATTGCGGAGATTAATGAAACACGCGCCTGAAATTCTTTCATCGTGATCGCGATTAAAGGTCTGCGATCGCGGAGACTAACTGACCAGAACAATGCTATCGCGATTGGACTTGTGCGATCGTGAAGCACAATCTCTGACCACCTCAACCAAACACTACGCGATCGTGGACTTATTTACGCGATCGTAGAGAACACTCAACTGCTGCTGAGAAACCAGCAAAACCAGCAAAGGCTTAGGCCAAAAACATGCCCGTTTGGGCACCCGAAAGACACCCGAGGCTCCCGGGACCTCAACAAAACCTACCAACCAACCCTAATACATCATTCAAACTTGGTCAAGCCATATAAACACATCTCATAACATTAAAATCATCAATTATGCATAGATTCAAGCCTAAGAACTTAGGTAATTTCTAGAATTCACATCTAACGCCGAAAAAGGTCTAAACTCATCCGAATGACCTCAAATTTTGCACACAGGTTATAAACGACATTACGGATCTGCTGTTGCTTTCGGAAGTCCATTCCGAGTCCGATATCCAAATCTCACCTATCGGCCGAAATCGCCAAAATTTTAACTTTCGTCAATTCAAGCCTAAATCCACAACCGACCTCGAAAACACATTCCGAGCACGCCCCTAACCCCGAAATCACCCAACGGAGCTAACTGAGTTGACGTAATTCCATTCCGGATCTGTCTTCACACAGCTCTAGCCATGACCACATTTATGGACTATGAGTCCAAAATCACCCTGGATTTTAACACTCAACGCTCCGACAAGTTCCAATAACATAAATAGACATGGGAGAAGCGGTAAATAGGGGATCAGGGCGCAAATTATTAAAACGACCGGCCGGATCGTTACGTCCTCCCCCTCTTAAGAAAATCACTTGTCCTCGAACGAGCATAGAAACATACCTGAAGCTGGGAAAAGATGAGGGTACTGACCCCGCATATCCTGCTCGATCTCCCAAGTCGCCTTCTCGACTGGCTGACCCCTCCACTAAACCTTTACTGACGCAATATCCTTTAACCTGAGCTTTGTGACCTTCCTGTCCAATATAGTCACAGGCTCCTCCACCTATGATAGATCCTTTTCCAATTGGACTGAGCTTAAATCCAAGACATGAGTCGGGTCACCGTGATACTTCCGGAGCATGGAGACGTGGAACACCGGATGCACCCCTGCTAAGCTGGGAGGCAGGGCTAGCTCATAAGAAACCTCCCCAACATGCCGCAACACCTCAAAAGGGAAAATAAATCTTGGACTCAGCTTGCCTTTCTTCCCGAACCTCATGGCGCCCTTCATAGGTGATACCCGAAGCAAAACCCGATCACTAGCCATAAATGCCAAGTCACGAACCTTCCGATCTGCATAGCTCTTCTGCCTGGACTGAGCTGTGCGAAGTCTCTCCTGAATCACCTTCACCTTGTCCAGGGCATCCTGAACCAAGTCTGTACCCAACAATCGAACCTCGCCTGACTCAAACCATCCCACGGGAGACCTGCACCGCCTACAATAAATAGCCTCATACGGCGCCATCTGAATGTTGGACTGGTAACTGTTGTTGTAAGCAAACTCTGCAAGAGGCAAGTATCGATCCCATGACCCTCCAAAATCCATCACACATGCACGGAGCATATCCTCGAGTATCTGAATCGTGCGCTCGGACTGCCCGTCCGTCTGAGGGTGAAAAGTTATGCTCAACTCTACCCTGGTGCCTAACTCCTGCTGAACGGCTCTCCAGAACCGTGAAGTAAACTGTGTACCTCTGTCTCAAATTATAGATACTTGAATACCGTGGAGGCGAACAATCTCTATGATATAAATCTCAGCCAACCTCTCCGATGAGTATGTAGTCAGTACTGGAAGGAAATGGGCTGATTTGGTCAGCCGATCCACAATCACCCAAATAGCATCATGCTTCCTCAAAGTCCGAGGAAGTCCAACCACAAAGTCCATGGTGATACGATCCCACTTCCACATTGGAAGCTCAATCTGCTGAAGTAACCCTCTCGGTCTCTGATGCTCACATTTGACTTGCTGACAGTTGAGACACTTTGCTACAAACTCTGCTATATCCTTCTTCATCCTTCGCCACCAATAGTGCTGTCTCAGATCCTGGTACATCTTCGCGGTACCCGGATGGATGGAATACCGCAAACTATGGGCCTCCTCAAGAATCAACTCCCGAAGCCCATCCATGTTGAGCACACAGATATGGCCCTACATCTTCATCACCCTGTCATCTCCTATAGTCACATCTCTAGCATCACCCCACCGGACTCTATCCTGAAGAACCAAAAGGTGGGGATCATCATATTGGCGCTCTCTGATGCGGTCATGAAGGGAAGATCGAGCAACCACACAAGCTAATACCCGGCAAGGCTCAGAAAGATCCAATCTCACGAACTGACTGGCTAGGGACTGAACATCTAAGGCTAGAGGCCTCTCTGCTGCATGAAGGTATGCCAAACTCCCCAAACTCTCCGCCCGGCGACTCAAGGCGCCGGTCACCATATTGGCCTTCCCCGGGTTGTATTATATGGCGATGTCATAGTCCTTTAGCAACTCCAACCACCTGTGCTGGCACAAATTTAGATCCTTCTGCCTGAATATATGCTGCTAACTCCGGTGATCCATGAATAACTCACAGGGAACACCATATAAATAATGAAGCCATATCTTCAGGGCGTGAACAATCGATGCTAACTTGAGATCATGAACATGGTAGTTTTTCTCATGGACCTTCAACTTCCTGGACGCGTAGGCAATCACCCTACCTTTCTGCATCAACACCGCTGCCAAGCCAATCCTCGAAGCATCACAATAAACTGTATAGGATCTGGCACCGATAGGAAAAACCAACACAGGAGCTGTAGTCAGGGCTGTCTTGAGCTTCTGAAAGATCTGCTCACACTCCTCAGACCATATAAAAGATGCACCCTTCTGGGTCATTCTGGTCATAGGCGCTGAAATAGATGAAAATCCCTCCACAAAACGGCGATAATACCCAGCCAAACCGAGGAAACTTCGGATCTCAGTAGCTGAGGGCGGTCTGGGCCAACTCTGAACCGCCTCCACCTTCTTCAGATATACCTTGATCCCATCCGAAGACACCACGTGTCCTAGGAATGCCACAGAATCAAGCCAAAATTCACACTTAGAAAACTTGGCATACAACTTCTTCTCCTTCAATGTCTGAAGCACGGTCCTCAAGTGTTGCTCATGATCCTCCTGGGACCTAGAATATACCAGAATGTCATCAATGAACACAATGACGAAAGTATCAGATAAGGCCAAAATATGCTGTGCATCAAGTGCATGATGGCTGCTCGGACATTGGTTAGCCCAAATGACATAAAAAGGAACTAATAGTGGCCATATCTGGTCCTGAAGGTAGTCTTCGGGATATCCGGTTCCCGAATCTTCAACTGATGATAACCAGAACGTAGATAAATCTTGGAGAACACCCTAACACCCTGTAAATGGTCAAATAGATCTTCAATGCGAGGCAATGGGTACCTGTTCTTCATTGTCACCTTATTCAGCTGCCGGTAGTCAATACACATACTCATCGAGCCATCCTTTTTCTTCACAAATAATACCGGAGCGCCCTAAGGTATTACACTGGGCCTGATGAATCCCTTCTCAAGAAACTCCTGTAACTGCTCCTTCAACTCCTTCAACTCAGGAGGAGCCATGCGATAAAGAGGAATGAAAATGGGCTGAGTGCCCGGCAACAAGTTAATGCCGAAATCAATGTCTCTATCGGGTGGCATACCCGAAAGATCAGCTGGAAATACATCAGAATAGTATCTGACAACTGGAACTGACTCCACTGTAGGGGTATCAGTAGTAACATCTCTCACATAATCCAAATATGCATCACACCCCTTCCCAACCATCCGCTGAGCCTTAAGAAAAGAAATGACTCGGCAGAGAGTATACTCCAAGAAACCTCTCCACTCTAACCTCGGAGATCCTGTCATAGCCAGCTTCACGGTGTTGGCGTGAAAATAGAGAATAGTAGAATAGGGAGACAACCAGTCCATACCCAATATAACATCGAAATCTACCATACTGAGTAGTAGCAAATCAGCTCTGGGCTCAAAACCACTGATAGTAATCAAACATGACTGATATACGCGGTCCACAACAAGAGAATCTCCCACCGGAGTAGAAACATAAACAGGGGAACTCAAAGAGTCCTGGGCTATCCCCAGATGTGAAGTAAAATAGGAAGACACATATGAATATGTAGAGCCTGGGTCGAATAATACCGATGCATCCCTATGACAAACGGGAACAATACCTGTAATGACTGAATCTGAAGCAATGACCTTGGACCGGAATAGAAGAGCATAGTACTTGTCCTGGCCTCCCCCTCTAGGGCGACCTTGACCTCCCCGACCTCCATCTCGAGCTGCATGAGGTGGTGGGGTAGCAGCTGGGGCTGGAACAATAGCTGGAGGACCTGGTGGACCTGGTGGAAGACGTGGAGCCTGATAAATCTGAGGGGGTGCACCCTGATAGGTTCGAGGTGGTGCGCCCATCCTCGCTTTGGGGCAATATCTGATCATATGATGAGGGTCTCCACACTCAAAGAAACCCCTCAGAGGACGTGGCAGCCGCTGCTGACTCTGAACTGGCCAGTGATAGCACCTCGAGTATGAGGCACCTGAGATACTGGGGTGCCTAATAAGGCTCCTGAGGTCTAGGAGGAGCTGGAATACCGATGCCTGCTGCGAGAGCTGAATGAACAGGGTGACTCACAAAACCCCTATCATAGCGTGCTACTGGTGCACGAACTCCTGAAAAATGACCAGCCTCTCGAGACCTCTTGGCCTCTCTCTCCTCCCTATCCCGGGCTAACATAGTCTCAATCCTCCGGGCAATACTCACGGCCTGCTGGTAAGTGATATCGGTCTCCAGCTATCTGGTCATGCTGGTCCGAATACTGGGGTGGAGTCCCTCAATAAAGCGCCGAACCCTCTCTCTGACACTGACAACCAAAGCTGGTGCATGGCAAGCCAAATCGCTGAAACGGACTGCATACTCTGACACAATCATGGCACCCTGGCGTAACTGCTCAAACTCCGCACACCAAGCATCCCTGAAGCTCTGAGAGACAAACTCAAGTAAGAACATCTCGAAAAACTAAGCCCAAGTAAGTGAAGTTGCACGTCTGGGCTACTAAGCTCAAAAGCACGCCACCACTGATAAGTTGCCCCCTCAGCTGGAAAGCAGTGAAAGAAACCCCACTCATATCTACAATACCCATAGTGCGGAGAATGCGATAACACCCCTCAAGAAAACCCAGGGCGTCATCCGAAGCTAATTCGCTGAACTCAGGTGGGTGGTAATTCTTGTACCTCTCAAGTCGGAGCTGATCTGCCTCAGGAACAACTATCCTAGTCTCAGGCTGAGCTGGAGCTGCTGGGGGCATAGGAATATACTTTGGGACCTGCCCAATATGAACTCTCTGCTCAAGAATACGCGCCGCGGGAGTCTGTGTCCCTCATCCGGCCTAGGATGTAGCCGGAGCTATCGGGAGTAGACCCGCCTGAGAGAGAGTACTGAAGGCACTCAAGAACTGGGCCAATGTCTCCTGGAGGTCTGGAGTAATAGTAGGGACCTCCTGTGCCCCTCCAACTGTAGTTGTTGGGGGCTCTCTTCCTCTGCTCTAGCCGGTGCTCGGGCTGCACCGCGTGCTTGTCCCCTGCCCCGGCCCTTGCCTCTGGTGGCTATGACTGGGGGCTCGGGTGCCTGGTCATCAGTACGTCCGGTACGGGTACGAACCATCTGCAAGTAAGAATAGGATAGAGTTTAAGAATTTGATGACAGTAAATAGCACGATAAGGAATTCCAAAAGATTTGATTGTTCTTAACAGTTACATAGCCTCTCGAAGATAGATACGGACGTCTCCGCACCGATCCGCGGGACTCTAATAAACCGGCTTGTGACTTGTGACTTGTGACTCCTATGAACCTAGACGCTCTAATACCAACTTGTCACGACCCAATTTACCCTCCGAAAGGTATCATGACGACACCTAGTCTCGATGACTAGGTAAGCTTAAAATTTGCAGAAATGACAGAATCAATAAAATAAAGACAGAAAAGATATCAAGTAGATGTAATGTAGCTGCTCAGCATATACATTAATACTTCCCAAAACCCGTAATGTCACCATAGTCACAAGCTCTTTACTAATTGTATCTCTATACAATGAAACAATAGAAAAATATACAAGTCTTTTATGCCTATAATAGAGTAGAAGGGGACTCGTAGGATTCTGCGGACGCGGCAGAACTGCCTCGCGGTCTCCTGGATACCGATAGACGACTACTAACCACGAAACTGGGTGCTGGTACCGGGATCTGCACATGGGGAAAACATGCGCAGGAAAGGGAGTGAGTACTCCACATTCGGTACTCCGTAAGTGCCAAGCCTAACTCCAGTCAAGTAGTGACGAGGTCAGGTTGAGGCCCTACTGAATTTGTGAGAACAAGTCAATATAAGATTTTCAAACAGTGAAATACAAATAAGCAATGATAACAGGATTAACGAATACGGAAAGGTTTAATAACAGAAAGAGAACCCTCGGCTCAGCACAACATATATCTCAATAGTAAATGTGCAATACAGTACACGGGGAAAGCTCCAAGATCTCGGTCCGTAGTCCCAATTTAAATATGCTATGCAGTACAGGGGGAAAGCTCCCAAATCTCTGTATGTAGTAATTTAAATATGCATTTCAGTACAAGAGGAAAGCTCCCAGATCTCGGTCCGTAGTCCCAATTTAAATATGAAATGCAGTGCAAGGGGAAAGCAGTCGGATCTCGGTCCGTAGTCCCAATTTAAATATGCAAAACAGAAGTATGTCAATTATGGCTTAAGTAAACAATCCAGGAAAAACAACAGGTAAGAATAGAGTAAAACTACCTAAGCATGATATGACTAGTAGCAAATAAGAGAAATTCAAGTCAGAACAGGCAGGCATGCTTACACTTAGGCTATCTACTCAATTCATATAGGAAACAGTAATATATGAATGAAAATGAGCCTTTTCATGGGAGAAAAATAGGATTTTAGCAACAATGACCCGTGTACGCACTCGTCACCTCGCGTCCACAGCGTCCACATAACAAAAATCAGTATAAAAATGCCTAAGGGAAGATCCCCAACACAGAATTAGGCAAGCCACTTACCTAGATTGCGCTAATCAACTCAATACCAAGCTCTTGCCACGAGTATCTGACTCCGGGTGGCCCAAATCTATTCAAATTGATTGCATGGTGTAAATATCACTTCAAGGAAACAAAATAGCTAATTATTTATAAGCTAAAATTCGCCAAAAAATTCCCCCGGGCCCACATCTCGAAATTGGGTAAAATTTATATTTTCCGAACACCCATTCACTTACGAGTCTAACCATATAAGAATCTCACAAATCGGAAGTCAAATACCCAATAAAAACTCAATAATTCGGTCTATGAAGTTCATCCCATTTTCCCCATAATTTTCGAAATTAAAGGTTGGATTTAAGATTGGAATCATGGATATTGATCTATAATGGATAGAAATCACTTATCCAAGTTACCCAGGTGCAAAAGTCTTCAATATTCGCCCTTCCCGAGCTCTCAAGTTCGAAAATATGGAAAATAGCATAAACCCTCAGATTTGGGGTTTTAATATTCTACCCAGGCATTTGCCTTACGCGATTGCGTACAATGAGTCGCGATCGTGGAGAGTAATGAAACACGCGCCTGAAATTCCTTCATCGCGATCGCGATTAAAGGTCTGCGATCGCGGAGACTAACTGACCAGAACAATGCTATCGCGGCTGGACTTGTGCGATTGCGAAGCACAATCTCTGACCACCTCAACCTAACACTACGCGATCGCGGACTTATTCACGCTATCACAGAGAACACTCAACTGCTGCTGAAAAACAAGCAAAACCAGCAAAGGCTTAGGCCAAAAACATGCCCGTTTGGACACCCGAGGCTCCCGGGACCTCAACCAAACCTTCCAACCAACCCTAGTACCTCATTCAAACTTGGTCGAGCCTTAAAAACACATCTCATAACATCAAAATCATACTTGTGCATAGATTCAAGCCTAAGAACTTAGGTAATTTCTAGAATTCACATCCGACGTCGAAACACATCTAAACTCATCCGAATGACCTCAAATTTTGCACACAGGTCATAAACGACATTACGGACCTGTTGTCGCTTTCAGAAGTCCATTCCGAGTCCGATATCCAAATCTCACCTATTGGCTGAAATCGCCAAAATTTTAACTTTCGCCAAATTCAAGCCTAAATCCACAACCGACCTCGAAAACACATTCCGAGCATGCCCCTAACCCCAAAATCACCCAACGGAGCTAACAGAGTCGATGGAATTCCATTCTAGATCCGTCTTCACACAGTTCTAGCTACCGCCAGATTTCTAAAGCTAAAATCCACATTTATGGACTATAAGTCCAAAATCACCCCGGATTTCAACACTCAACGCTCTGACAAGTTCCAATAACATAAATAGACATGGAAGAAGCGGTAATTAGGGGATCAAGGCGCAAATTCTTAAAATGACCAGCCGGGTCATTACACCGGGACCTCAACTAAACTTGTCAACCAGTCCTAATACCTTATCCAAACTTAGTCGAGCCTTCAAAACGCATCACATAAAATCAGAATCACCAATTATACATGGATTTAAGCCTAAGAACTTATGAAATTTTCAAAAATCTATAACTGATGCCGAAACACGTCAAAACTAGTCCGAATGACCTCAAAGTTTACACACAGGTCACAAATGAAACAACGGACCTACAGCCACTCTCGGAATTCCATTCCGAGCCCGATATGAAAAATTCACCTATCATCCGAAATTCTATCTTTCGCCAATTCAAGACTAAACCTATACAGAACTCGAAAACACATTCCGGACACGCTCCTCACTCCGAAATCACCCAACGGAGCTAATGGAGTCGACAGAATCCCATTCCGGACCCGTCTTCACACAGTTCCAACTACAGTCTGATTTCTCAAGCTTAAACTCACATGTAAGGACTGTGTGTCCAAAAACTCTCCGAATTTCATGACTACTCATTCCGGCAAGTCCCATAAGCAGATATAGACATGGGGAAAAGCAGTTATTAGGGTATCGGGGCACTATCTCTCAAAACGACCTACCGGGTCGTTACAATATTCAATAAATTAAATTGTCAGTAATTTAATTTAATTGATTAGTATCTGAATCTTAACATAAGGAGTTAAATAAGATTTAGTGGATGAATTTCGAAATAAAATAAGGAGTACAATTACGAATTTTTAGTGCAATAATTCGTAATTAATTATGGTGGATATTAATTTTATAAATTAGAAATTAATTCCATAATTGGAAGACGTTGTTAATTAAATTTTGTGGTCCCTGATGGCCTAAATAAAAGAATCCTTTTTCTGGTGGAAAGAAAACCCAACAGGTTTTGAAAAAAGGGTTTTAACCCTTAAAACTTGTGCTATAAATACATAAGGTTTTCCACCTAGAGGAGGAATAAGATAGTGGCCGAAATTTTCAGCCCCTTTTTCCTAGAAAATTTCGCCCACACAAATTTACTATTTTTCGGATATTATTTGGATAACACAGTAGAAGACCGTGGAACGTTTGGAGATCGTGATCGTGTGGGTGGTGAAGATTTCAACGAGACGATGTGAAATTGAAGGCTCACGTGACTAAAGAGTCGTGTTCACGCTTAAAGAAGTAACCCGTGAAATCTCGTCTATACCGATTGTCTAGATTATATGTGATTTTGATACTGGGATTGCTTCCGCTGCTTATAATAATCCATCATCTAATTAGACAACTAGATTTTTCACAAAACAAGAATATCGATTATTTGCGTTTTTAAATTACATGTATATGTTATTTTGTGAAAAACTGCACTGCTGTTTTGTGAATTAACTGTGCAAAATATTTTGGATTATTTTTGTAATCATGAGATATATATATATTTTTTTTATTGATATTTGATTGGGATATCTTAATTTTTTGGGTAAACCCTAGAAAAATGCAAAACCCGATTTTGACCGAAATTGCCGGTGTTTTCGGAGGTTAACGAACTTGACGGACTCCTATTGAGCCGAAATTTGTTGGGTTCATAGGAAACGACGTGGTGAGAAAAACTCACTGATTTAGCAGTGAACCACGGTATTTTTCGGCATTTTAAGGTCATTTAGACTGTGTTTGGGACGTTTTTCTATTTTCTGAAAATTATTTCTTAATAATTTTAATTCGTTTTTAATTCAATGGTGGTGGGGTGACTCCTCATGGTATCCATGATTAAATACTAGTGATATAATGCGTTTACATATTGGTTATTAGTAAATAGACGTGTTGTTGTATTGAATTCAATGATTTTATTGACTAGGTCTTATTGATATTGTGTAATGATATAATCATTTTGTAAGAAAGTGAAATCCTCTGTTTGATATCCTGGATGACTAATAATTGGTGCATTCGGCATGTCTGTGCATAAAAAATTTCTCAATTTTTGGTTTATGTTTTCATACCCTACGTGATTACTAGTATTGGATTTCCGATGAAAGATTTTGTTCTCTGGTTAGAGGTTATAATTTAAGTGAAATATGACGGTATTTTGTATGAGCTTTATTTTATTGGTATGATTTTTAATCTATGGTCCATATTCTGGCATAAAATAATTTTACTTGTAAATTGAAAAATTTATGAGTGATGAATAGTTACCATTAAAGTGGTTTGCTTATTTGAACTCATGGAAAATTCTTAATAAATTGTAAATATAAAATTATGTCTATTCATGGATTGAGCATTATGATTAATAAGTAGGATCTACATAATGGTATATTTATTAGAGTCATTAAAATCTGCTTATGTACCACGTGAAAATTATCCTTGATAAATATACATTAGTGGTGGAGGTTTTTAACTAGAAAAGAGTTTTATATTTGGGTATTAGTGAGACCATCCATGAGAAGAGATCTTGGGGTTTTCGCCGAAAAAGAGAAAATATGATATATTAGGCTCTTGTGTGTTTAATAAAAGGATAATTTATTGCAAAAAGAGTGTATCCTAGAAATAGGAAGAACATAATCTATACCTTGATCTCATAGTATAATTATAAAGAAAATGGAAAACAATAGCATATTTATTTTAATTCATGAAACTGCTTATAACGATTATTCTCCGAGTTTGATAACAGACTGGTGGTCATAAATTTGGCAAACTCCGATTGATTGAAACTTGGTAGGTTCATCGAGAACAATCTAGTGAGAAAAACTCTCTGTTGTGCAGTGAATCATGTTGTTTTTTGGTATTTTGAGGTCCTTTAGATGTGTTTCCAAGTAGTTTATTAAATTGAATTTGTTACAAATGTGAAAAATTATTCTTTATATATCAGTTATGTTTATGTTAAATCTGAAACATGATGATTTAACTTGATATGATATATAACAAGAATACAAATCACATGGATTTAATCCTAAATATGCCAAAAATAATTTATTCGAATTTGGTCTAGTTTTTGGCGATCGCTAATTTCACGATCTCCGGATATCCTGAAATTTGGTGGGATCATCGGAAACGATTAGTTAAAAAGAACTCAATGCTATGAAGGGAATCACATCGTATTTGACGATTCAGGATCATTTAGATGAGTTTTTTGGAGGTTTGGCGGAATAAAATGTGATTTACATAAGAAAAGTCATTCTTTCTATTATTTTATTTATGTCTAATCTAGAACGTGATAATACATGTTGATTTGGCTTGAATTGGTATATGATAAGAATGTAAATCATATTTTAAAATATTTTTAAATAAATGCTTAAAATGGTAATTTTTCAAATTTGGTCGCAATTTTTGGAGATTATGATTTTAACGATCTCTGATTGATATGAAATTTGGTAGGTTTATCAGAAACAGGCTAGTGAACAATACTCACTGCTATGTAGTGAAAAATATTAATTTTAGCGTTTCAAGAACGTTTAAATGGGGTATGGAGCATTTTTCTTAATTATGGAACTTACTTCTCAAAGAAAAGTTCGTGGTTATGATAAAGTGGTGATTGAAACCCCCTGTGGTCTACATTTCTTATTTAATGAGAGATAATAAATTTACGCGTTGATATTAGGTCTTTCTCCATATCGGATAAATTTATTATGAACTCACTGGATATAGTTACTAGTTATTGATAACATGTATTAACTCTCTATCTGAGTTTAAGGGTTGAATCAATTTTTTAACTAAAATACAATCATGATTATGTGGTGATAGAAAAATATTTCTATGGTCCTCCGCTATTAATTTCAAGTGATTAATAAATTTACGCGTTAACTTTAGGTCTTCCTCCATATTAGATACAATAAGCTCACTAGGTGAAATACTAGTAATTGATATTGTGTTACTAGTAATTGATATCGTGTACTTACTCTCCATCTGAGTATACATTTTGGATCAATTGATCTAGAGCTATTAATTATGATGTTCATTTGACTTAAATTAACTGTACACTCTCCATCTGAGTTGGGTCAGTTTTAATTATTTGAGTGAATAATCTGGCGTTACATATGTATGTTGCATGAGTAATTCTTTTCCCATCGAAATTTTCTATTCAAGATGCATGAATACATATATGTGTAGTGTGTTTGAAATTTTAATATTAAATGGTTATATACAATTGTCTTAAAATAACAGTATGCTCTCCATTTGAGCTAGTTTTGTTTCTTTTTGGATTGTATATTGTTGCATTATATAATATACTTTGCATGAATGATTATTTTCCCAATGAAATTTATTATTCGAGATGCATGTATGTATATAAATATTGAATGTATTCTGAATTTTATTATTCAGTGTTTTGACTTATTATGATCTATTTAATATTTTTATCTCAACTCCATAATGACTTTATGCGATTTGTCGAATTAATTGTTAAAATTTCTTTTGATAGTGATAAGACATTAATTTAAAGGATGCAATATATGTACCTTTTGTTAGAAGGAATTTAATTTCGATTTCTGGGCAAAATAAGAGATGGATATTTATTTTATGTTTTGAATAACTCTTGAGTTGTTGAACTTGATAAATATTTTATCTCTTGTGATAAATAAATGCATGACCTTGTTGTTTTATATTAATGTCTCCCCTGAACAGAACAATATTAATCTATCTCATAAGAGAATATGTTCTTCATAATTGAGTAAAACTTATCTGTGCACCTTTATCTAAATCATATAAATCTGGATAGGATTTCAAGTTGGTCAAGGATGGACCTTAAGGTTCATTAAAAGTAGAGGCACTACCAACTTGTGGATCCTGTTTGGAAGGAAATTTGACAAAAGGGTGTTTCCCTTCAAAAGGAATAAAGCTAGTGATAAGCTAGAATGAGTCCCTTCTGATTTGTATAGTCAAATGAACATACTCATAAGATATAGTTTTGAGTATTTTGTGACGTTCATAATAATTACTCAAAATATTAATATATTTATTTGGTGTTCTGTAAGTCTTAATGATTTAAGTAATTCAAGGTTTTAAGACTTGAAATGGAGAAGCACTAAGGAAATATATTAAGTTACTGCAATTTGATTGTAGTGACGAGCACCTCTCTAAAGAGTTCTTTTGTTACTTATCAGAATAATGGATTACATCTCATTTGTCTACATTGTAAACTCCATAATAGAGTGGTGTGGTAGAAAGAAGAAATAAGCCTCTTTTGGACATGGATAGATTAATGAAGTGTTATTCAGATTTGCCTTATTTATTTTTGGAATATTTCCTAGAAACTGCATATTACATTCTGAATTTAGTTTTCTTCTAAGTTAGTACCTGTGACATTTATAGAACTGTGGATTGGATGTAAGCTCAACCTGTAGCATGTTCAGATATAGGATTGTTTATCACATATGTTGAAAGGAAAAGCGGATATGTAAGTTGGAAATAAGAATGGATAGATGCATGTTTATTGAATATTCAAGAAAAAAAATGGAGGTTTATTTTATTGTCCTAAAGAAAATAAAGCAATTGTTAAAACAAATTACGTGACGAGGGGTCGACTCCGACACTTACTAGTGGTCCAATAATATCAGGTACAGTGAAGAAGTGAATAAATATGAGACAGAGCAAACATATGAAACCAACAAGTATAAACTACGTGGTACAATTCCCTTCTTTACCATTTACTCAGCTCTCAACTAGCAAGTTCCCTCCATAACCGGAGCATATACATACATACAGTGGATTTAATTAAGAGGTTGTCATAATTCAAATAAGAGGAAAAACCTCGGATACACTGGCTTCTATCCAAATATTACGCAAGATTCCATGAGGATAATATATATAGGAAATTCCGAGGCATACGGTCCGATCCAAAGTAAAAGTAAATTGTGCACCACCAGAGGGTCGAATGGTGCGAATCATAGATGCATCTATTAACCTGCCGAGGCGAATGGCCTGCTTCCATGAAAGTGTAGTAAATAAATGCTGCCGAGGCGAACGACCCGATCCCATAAGAGTAGTAGAAGGAAAATATCCCGCTCGTGAAATATATATCCGACGCGTTTACACATTGATTTCTTAAGCTATTATAATATTCCTCAATTCCTGTAGAAATTATGGAGTTCAAACGAAACATTTTAAATCTTAGATTCTTAAATTTCAATTCCTCTCCAAACATTTAATAAGTGAACTCAATCTCGCTCCCTCTCAAGGCAAACAATAACATAAATCAATAACAATATCAACAAGGCATGATGTATGCCTAAAACTACCCAGACATAGGCATAGCTAGTAGCTATGTACGCACTCTCATCACCTCGTGCGTATGTAGTCCCCACAAATAGTAGCACATAATTAATTATTTCACCTATGAGGACAATTCCCTTTTACAAGGTTAGAAAGGAGACTTACCTCGCTCCGGAGTTCCATAACCGACTTCCAATCCCTTCCGACGACTCAAACCGATGCACAACACTCCAAAACTAGCCAATAATTATGCAAACCCATTAATATACACTCAATTACTCATTATAGTCTAATTTACAAAAATTCCTTACCCCGAGCGAAAGGTCGATAAAATCACCCTCGGGCCCACATGCCGAGATTCCACAATTTTTGAAGATAAACATTGCCCACAATATTACGAACTCAAATCTATAATTTGTTTTCAATTCCATGGCCAAAATCAAAAAATATCAATTTCTAGGTTTTACTTCAAAATCCCAAATTCTACTAATTCTCATGCTTGAATCCACAATAAAACTATGTATTTCACTTACAAGAGCTGGGATTAACTTACCTCATGTTTTATGATGAAATCCCCCTCTTCAAAGGCTCCAAAAAATCGCCCAACCAAAGAGGAAAGATGGGTGAAATGAATCCAAACCCCACTTAAAAAGCATTCTTCCCAGCCCGACTTCCGCACCTGCGGCCTATTCGTCGCATCTGCGGTCTCGCAGGTACGACCATTTCCTCGCACCTGCGCATTCTTCCAGCCTAGTTGACTCCGCCCATGCACCCTTCTTTTCCGCATCTGTGCCTTCGCAAGTACGGATATTCCCTCTTACCTGTGCTCCTTCCCGATCCTGCGACTCCTACGCCGCTTCTGCGGCTCTGCACCTGCAGCCAAATCCTCGCAGGTGCGGTTACACCAGAAGACAGCAGCCTCAGCACCTCCATAAGGCCAAAGTCGATCCGTTGACCATCCAGAATCTACCCGAGGCCCACGGTAGCCCGTCCGATCATACCAACCCATCCCAAAACACATTATGAACTAAGCCGAGCCTTGAAATCACATCAAACAACGCTAAAAGTCATGAATTACGCTCCAATCCGAACTTGATGAACTTAGAATTTTAAACTTCTACATTCGATGCGGAGACCTATCAAATCATGTCCGATTGACCTCAAAGTTTGCACACAAGTCATATTCAACCTTACGGTCCTACTCCAACTTCCGGAATCAAAATCCGACCTCGATATCAAAAGGTCCACTTCCGGGCAAACTTCTCAAAAACCTTCAAATTTCTAACTTTAGCCAAATGACTTGCGGACCTCCAAATCCGCTTTCGATCGCGCTCCCAATACCCGAATCACCATACGGAACTATTCCCAGACTCGGAATCCCAAACGAACATTGATAACACTAAAATCCATTTTAACCCAAATTTATGAATTTTCTTCCAAAATGCCAACTTCCACAATAGACGGTGAAACGCTCCCGGATCTTCCAAAACCCGATTCGAACATACGGCCCAGTCCGAAATTATCATACTAACCTACTGGAACCTTCAAATCTCGATTCCGAGGTCATTTACTCAAAGATCAAACCTTAGTTGATTCTTCCAACTTAAAGCTTTCGAAATGAGAACTTTCCAAATCCAATCCGAACTTCCTGAAATTCAATTCCGACCATGAGAACAAGTCATAATACCTTAAGTGAAGCTACTCATGGCCTCAAACTGCTGAACGACGCACTAGAGCCCAAAACGACCGGTCGGGTCGTTACATTCTCTCCCACTTAAACATACGTTCATCCTCGAACATGCTAAGAACTACGCTGGAGTTGTCCAAAATCACTGTTTAACACCTCGAGCACCTACCCGTGCTACCACAACTCAGTTGAGCACCTTAACTGGATCAAATCTTAAGATATTCTCTTTTATTTAGTCAAGTTAGCCTTGGAGCCAAATTCCAACATCCGGAGTTCTCTGCCAGGTCTGCTTCCAACATACAAGCACCACCAATCCCTACACGATATACCAACACATGACTGCATTCCGTTGTTGAATTCACACTATGAATTGCACAACTCGCACGACCGTAATAACACTCTCTGATGATAACAGCCGACATTCCACAAATCTGATGCTCACTCACACCTGATGACTCATATAAGTCCTATTCCAACTCTTGCAATACTGACACGGTGGAAAAGATGTGTAGAAATTTATAACCGACTGCCAAGTCGAAAAATCATTGAGCCTATACTCTTGACAAGAACCATTACATCATTATGAACCAAATAATGGCATTTGCTCTTTCATATACTTCATATAATCCAATCGCATTGATCCTAGATCCAATAATCTCGTCTCACCCAGTACGAGCTGCTCAAGCAATAAGCCACCCAGACATGACCAACAGTCTCACATGATGCCACAATGTGCCACTAAGCTACAAACTCGAACGAGACACATAAGGAAAACGAACCCTGGAAGAAACTACTTAACCCACGTAACTAATATGAACTTTTCTCAGAAAAGGGGAAACAAAACACACAAAAATAGAATATAAAAATTGTACTCATCATCACACTGTTGCGGCGTGCAACTCGATCCAACAACATAGCCATGGCGGCGTGCCACCCGATCCACCTATAAAATTCATATAAGGAGATACACACTAAGCTAAATTGCTCATTACAACAAAATGCCGAATGCCGGTCATAAGCACACTAGGTGCATAATACTATCAATGGGGAGACAGATAGCGCCATACGTTACAAAACTCAAGCACAACTGAGGTACGATATATGATCTAAATCTCAAGAGCCATCCTGCTCATACAACACCATTGCTACGCGGAACCTCAACACATAAGAAATTTATCAAGCCGTTACATAACTCACACGACACAATATAAAATTACATGAAGTAGCCAAAGATGAAACAACATCCTTCGTGCGAACACTCCTACATGAGGGGCGCTATGCTGAAATGAACATATCTAGCATGAAAGAGCCCTTATTCATATTTAAATCCATTCACAAACCTCAAGCCAATTCTGATCGCACCGAACTAGGCTACTAACCTTTCCTGGGTCCATAATAGCCCACTTTTCCTCATAACACACAAGAACAACCATCATAGTCGGGACAAACTTCCAAAATCCACAACCAAATGAACCGAGCGTCCTCCAGGCATAAATTCTCAAGTAAGCAATCTTACCACATTTTTCATACTTGGTTTAATTCTTCAATCAATCAAGTGACTACATGTCACCCTTATACAATCTTCCCGTGGAATACACTCCAACGACCTCACGCACCAGGTAACAAGTCTGCACCTCCATACCACCGGTCATACAAATGCTGCAAAGAAAATCAAGAATCCGCAACCAGAACGCAAAGCCTCTTACACAAACAGCGTTCTCAGGTGATGCTGAAGACAATACCGGCTTACTCCAAACATACAAATCGCTTTCCTGCTCATTCGAGCTCGTGACATTCTTGCCAACACTGAACCACAACCTTGATGCTCACTTTCAAATTCATACTGCTCACTGCACCTAACATTCTAATACGCGATAGCACAAGAATTTCACCATCACTCCTGAACCACTAATAGGGTAAACACTTCGTCTTATGGAAAATTTTTACTTGACTCATTCCGAGAGAACCACATCAACACACGAGTGAATCCTCATAACCGTAGAACATGTAGATTCTCAAGTAGTGGTCTAATCCATTGTAACCCTTCAGGGATCCGCCTACACATCAAAGGCCATAACACTTGAATTCCCCCAAATAGAACCAATCACGGCGGCCGTCAAGCCTCGCACGTACCGCCACAAATCACATGCATAATCTACCCATGATGGAAGAACTGATCACTGCCTCCATCATGCCAATTCAACCGTGGCTAACTGATCCGGCTTCTTCTAACTTATCCTTAACTTGACTCAGAAATAATAATAACTCCAGTTAACACATAACAACTCAATATGCACTCTTCCGGAGTGGCCTTTCATCACGAGACCATGTTGTCTCCAAACTCATGAACTGCCCCATGCCCTTGTCGCACACACATCCACATCTTCGACTGATAAACCCATTCTGATAATTCTCCTACGAATCCTAAGTCATTTCCTCTCGTTCCTCCAAATGCTAGACCGCAAGCCGAAGAAATCATAGAACATTCCGAGCCTCTTATCACAATCCACTACAAAAGCTCGATTCTTAACCGTATCGCGAGCTTGAAATCCTTAGGCACCGCATTTTGACCTTTGAATTTGCTGGGACCGTTGTTGAGAGTCACCCACTCTGGGTTGGTCCCGAATATAGTAAACTCCAAGGCTTCGCTGGCACATGAACACCCATCTCATTGAAGCACCCGGCTGAACCGCTCCCCTTGCAAATCACCTCTGTAAGAAGCATAAGCCCTGAATCTTCCCAAAGCCCGAACACGAGCTGATAAATCCAACCGTAGCACACCTTTACCAATTCCTTTGCTCAAATTACTACTTACGTTCTCTTTCCTTAACTATAATAACCCATTAATATGCTAATACCCATAAATCTCTCAAATAGACGATCATGGAATCCAACCGTAGGAGGTGGGACTCTCCCACTTAGCTTGAAGATACCATTACCCAACTCTGGAACCCACCAAGATTCTTTCTTCATTTCTGAACTCATCTTGCGCCACTAATTTTCCAAATTCTTCGAAATCCCTCAGTTAGCATTTCATGAGCATTCTGAATCTCTAGCAACATTCACATATTCGACCCCTTACTGGATAGCCGGTAAAATCCTTCGCAGAAACTTCGTCAACCACGCGACCAATGGCCTGCTCACAGGAGATAAACCACCTGTGAAAATTACATGCCGACATCTTCCAACGTTGCTGCACGGGGTACAATCACTACGACCTCAATAACCCATCCTGAGCCCTTTCTTGTTCACTAACAGAATCAGTCCGTTCACTCCCTACGGACATAAGCTAGATGTGCGACAATATCTTCCGATTCAAAGTTACGTTGTATCCTTCTTCATATCGAGCAAATTTTTCCTATTGCATCTAATTCCCCCGCCATATAATAGCTAATATTTCAAATTAATCCTGTGGACCCAATCACGGTCCAATAAAATACCTGAATCACTCTATACTTTTCCTCAAGGTGCGTAGTAATTATGCCACAGAACCCGTATGCTACTTTGCCACTCTCCCACTTTGGTCAACTCACTCATTTAAGCGACTACTCGACTTTCGCTTCTTACACCTGGCCTTCTAGAAGTTTAATCACTGCCTGACACTCCCCGCATGTCCTTCCTTATCCTTTACTGCTCAGTTGTTGCCTTAGATCAATATCTATCTCTATAGCCCTTGAACCGATGGATCACTACTAATTTCCACCCTTTTCGAAGATCCTCCTTCTCGAACCGCTAACATCAGAAACACCGATTCGATCCTGAACCACCGCACACCGCGATATTTGATAGCAGCTTCCCCGACTCCATTTCACAATACCGTGCCCTGAAGGAAATTCTAAAGAAGATCATAACACCAGTGAACTTAACACATTCAATCAAGGACGACGATACCTCATCATATACGAAAAATTCCACCACACTTGAAAACACCAAGTCTCATTACTCCATCAACCCAGATCTAGACATCATAGTTCGGTTGTCTTTCCTCCATCGGAAATAAAATACCGACACTGAGCTGAAACGATAGAACGGCCTTTCGCAAGGTGATGACAATGACCCCATCAATTACGCAGGGAGAAACATCCTGCACCATATCTGTAGTACCATTACAATTTCTCAAATTCCCGATTTATAGCAAACGCTTCGTGTAAGATTGAGTAGGAAGAAACATAGGCATAAGCCTCAAAGGAGTCAAACCGCATGATGAGGAATCAAGAAGGGAAGAAGTCCTAACATCCCCGTAGCCTCTTGAAGATAAGTACAGACGTCTCCGTACCGATCCGCAAGACTCTACTAGACTCGCTCATGACTCGTGACACCTAAGGGAACCTAGCACTCTGATACCATGTTGTCACAACCCAAAATCCATCTAAAGGTTGTGATGGCGCCGGAAACCACTGTTAGGAAAACCAACATAAAATAGTTAATCAAATTCTCGTTTTTAATATTTTTGAAATCATTTCTTTTCATTACATTAAATAGCAAATAATGAACTTCCACAGAGTAACGAGATGCCGTTAGCAAATTAGAATAAGGAATAAATCCCATAGTCATCCCAGAACCCGGTGTCACAAGTGCATGAGAAATTTCTAGGAATTTAAAATGCAATACAATAGCTGTCCGGAATACAAACTGGATAGAAGAGAAAAATACAATACGTCTGAAGGAGACTCTGTTGGCTACGGATCGTCTCAAAAGATGTAGCTCACCTAAGTCCCCGTACCAACCATGTTGTTGTGCCTACGAGGCCACTATCGATACATATACATGTACATAAAAAATATACAGCAAGTGTAGTATGAGTACGAAAACAACGCGTACCCAGTAAGTATCCCGTCTAACCTCGAAGAAGTAGTAACGAGGGGGTTGACTCCGACACTTACTAGTGGTCCAATAATATCAGGTACGGTGAAGAAGTGAATAAATATGAAACAGAGTAAATATATGAAACCAACAAGTATAAATTACGTGGTACAATTCCCTTACTTACCATTTACTCAGCTCTCAACTAGAAAGTTCCCTTCGTAACCGGAGCATATACATAGATACAGTGGATTTCATCAGGAGGTTATCATAATTCAAATAAGGGGAAAACCCTCAGATATACTGGCTTCTAGCCAAATATTATGCACGATTCCATGAGGATAATATATATATATATATATAAGAAATGTCGAGGCGTACAACCCGATCCAACATAAAAGTAAACTGGGCACTGCCAGAGGGTCGAATGGCGCGAACCATACATGCATCTATTAACCTGCCAAGGCGAACGGCCCGCTCGCATGAGAGTGTGGTACATAAATCCTGCCGAGGTGAACGGCCCAATCCCATAAGAGTAGTAGAAGAAAAATATCCCGCTCGCGAAACATATATGCGACGCGGTTACACATAGATTTTTTAAGCTATTATAATATTCCTCAATTCCTGTCGAAATTACGGAGTTCAAACGAAACCTTTTAAATCTTAAATTCTTAAATTTCAACTCCTCTCCAAACATTTAATAAGTGAACTCAATCTCGCTCCCTCTCAAGGAAAACAATAACATAACTCAATAACAATATCAACAAAGCATGATGTAAGCCTAAAACTACCCGGACATAGGCATAGCTAGTAGCTACGTACGGACTCTCGTCACCTCTTACGTACCTAGCCCCCAAAAATAGTAGCACATAATTAATTATTTCATCTATGGGGACAATTCCCTCTTACAAGGTTAGAAAGGAGACTGTCCTCGCTCTGAAGTTTCATAACTGGCTTCCAAGCCCTTCCGACGACTCAAACCGATGCACAACGCTCCAAAACTAGCCAATAATTATGCAAATCCATTAATATACACTCAATTACTCATTATAATCCAATTTACAACAATTTCTAACCCCGATCGAAAAGTCGATAAAATCACCCTCGGGCCCACATGCCTGGATGCTGAAATTTTTGAAGATAAACATTACCCACAATATTACCAACTCAAATCTATAATTTGTTTTCAATTCCATACCCAAATTCGTGGCAAAAATCCAAAAATATCAATTTCTAGGTTTTACTTCAAAATCAAATTCTACTAATTCTCATGCTTCAATCCACAATAAAACTATGTATTTCGCTTACAAAAGGTGGGATTAACTTACCTCATGTTTGATGATGAAATCCCCCTCTTCAAAGGCTCCAAAAAATCGCCCAACCAAAGATGAAATATGGGTGAAATGAATCCAAATCCCACTTAAAAACAATTCTGTTGAGCCCGACTTCCGTACCTGCGGCCTATTCATCACATCTGCGGTCTCAGAGGTGTGACCAAATCCTCGCACCTGCGCATTCTTCCAGCCTAGCTGACTCCGTACCTGCGCCCTTCTTTTCTGCATATGCGCCTTCGCAGGTGCGGATCTTCCCTCGCACCTGCGCTCCTGACCGCTCTTACGACTCCTAGGCCGCTTCTGCGGCTCCGCACCTGCGGCTAAATCCTCGCAGGTGCGGTTACACCAGAAGACAGCAGCTTCATCACCTCCATAAGGCCAAAATCGATCCGTTGACCCTCCGGAATCCAACCGACGCCCCTGGGACCCCGTCAGATCACACCAACCCGTCCCAAAACACATTATGAACTAAGTTGACCCTTGAAATCACATCAAACAACGCTAAAAATCATGAATTACGCCCCAATCTGAACTTGATGAACTTAGAATTTCAAACTTCTTCATTCGATGCCGAGACCTATCAAATCACGTCCGATTGACCTCAAATTTTGCACACAAGTCATATTCAACCTTACCGTCCTACTCCAACTTCCGGAATCGAAATCTGATCTCGATATCAAAAGGTCCACTTCCGGTCAAACTTCTCAAAAACCTTCAAATTTCTAACTTTAGCCAAATGACCTACGAACCTCCAAATCCACTTCCGATCTCTCCCCCAATACCAGAATCACCATACAGAGCTATTCCCAGACTTGAAATCCCAAACGGACATTGATAACGCTGAAATGAATTTTAACCCAATTTTATGAATTTTCTTCCAAAATGCCAACTTCCAGAATAGACGCTGAAACGCTCCCGGGGTCCTTCAAAACCTGATTCGAACATACGGCCCAGTCCGAAATCATTGTACAAACCTGCTGGAACCTTCAAATCTCGATTCCGAGGCCGTTTACTCAAAGATCCAACCTTAGTTGATTCTTCCAACTTAAAGCTTCCGAAATGAGAACTATCTTTCCAAATCCACTCCGAACTTCCCAAAATTCAAATCCGCCCATGCGAACAAGCCATAATACCTGATATGAAGCTACACATGGCGTCAAACTGCTGAGCAGCGCGCTAGATCCCAAAACGACCGGTCGGGTCGTTACAAATGAAGGTAATATTAGTAGTACTTCATCGTAGTGGAAGAATACTAAGAAAAATCATAGCTCGGTAAACACTCTTGGAATAGTTTCGGTAACAGGATCCCTGCAAATTTTAATACCAAACTAGATAGCAAGACAAAGAACTATTGAACAAATATTGCATCAGAAATAACTTGGCAGGATTCTTTAACAAAATCTTATTTGGTGAAGACTTTTAATAGTCATGTAAAAGAATGTGTGAGAAAGTTGTAGATGCATGTTTATGAGTCTAAGTGGGAGATTATTGGGGTATATACTATTAACCATGCGTTTAGATATAGTATATTCTGACAATTGTCATGGTTAAAAGTCAAGTGAGAGATTGTTGGTATATATACTATTAACCATGGGTTAGGTTTAGATATAGTATTTATTATTATATAATTGTTCATTCAATTTTAATAAAATTTTAAATAGTTCATATATTAGTCTGTGTCCTTTGCTTATATAGCAGATGGTTTAGTGTATAGAATTTAGCTTATACACGGAAGATTAAATCATCGGTTCTTATAGTATAAAGTTTGAGTTCACAATCTAATGATAGAATTGGACAAACCATCATGGATTATTGTAGCACAAGATTAAATATAATTTATCTTGATTATGGTAATGGTTTAATTCCAACTTCTTGTGCTAGTACATTGTGTATGTATTGAACGGACCAAGTAGAGATAAGTATTTTATACTGACTTAATAAAATAAACTCTCTAGCCATTGGATGTACGTATACTCTTAATATTGATATAATTATTATTAGTTGTGTTTATTATTATTGTTTTGATTTATTAAAAGGTGAGATCCAATGCCTGGTAAATTAGATAATAATAATGTACATTGGCGAAATAATAGTTAGTTGATGGAATTTATGTCTCGGTTTAGAGATTGATGATACATCTTATGAAAGCTTATAAGTTTTCAAGTGTACATCGACCTATGAATTTTGTATCCGACACATGGAATAAGTTAAGCTAAAGTCTAAAGGAAATATTCAATAAATTAAATTATCGGTAATTTAATTTAATTGATTAGTATCTGGATCTTAATATGAGAAGTTAAATAAGATTTAGTAGATTAATATCGAAATTAAATAAGGAGTGCAATTATAAATTTTTAGTGGAATAATTCATAATTAATTATGGTGGATATTAATTTCAAAAATTAAAAATTATTTTCATAATTGGAAGCCTTGTTAATTAAATTTTGTGATTCCTGTTGTGCTTAAATAAAAGGAAGTAAATGAATCCTTTTTATGGTGGAAAGGAAACCCAACAGGTTTTGGAAAAATGTTTTAACCTTTAAAATTTGTGCTATAAATACGTACGGTTTTCCACCAAGAGGAGGAATAAGATGGTGGCAGAAAGTTTTAGCCCCTTTTTCCAAGAAAATTTCGCCCACATGAAATTACTATTTTTTGGATATTATTTGGGTAATACAGCAGAAGACCGTGGAACGTTCGGAGATCGTGATCATGCAGGTGGTGGAGATTTCAACGAGACGATATGAAACTGAAGTCTCACGTGACTAAAGAGTCGTGTTCACGCTTCAAGAGGTAATCCGTCAAATCACATTTATACCGATTGTCTAAATTATATGTGATTTTGATACTGAGATTGATTACGTTGTTTATAATAATCCATCAAAGACATAATCTCCTTTCATATTTTGTACACGAAGAAGATGACTTAATTTCCAAGCTACGTGCTTCAATCTCAGTACTTCGTGTTTTTATTTAATTATCCACTCAATAAACAACAATATCTTGACTCTAGCTACTTGCTGAAAGTGAGTGTTAACGTGTTCGCTTCCTTGTTCTTTCTTGTATATGAACGCGATCTTCTTGAGAATCAAAGCTTAAAGATCATGTATTTTCTTTATTCGTCATTTTCTCCATATGGGTTTTACGGAATCAAATTCAAATTCAAAACCCCCCACATGTTAAGTATCAGTAATTGTATATAAATTCTTGCAAAGTTTTCAACTTTGTGATCAATTTGCCGTCATGGGAAACTCTCACTCTTGTTCTCATTCTCATTTTCACACACCCAATTCTTCCAGTGATCAAAATATGGATATGGGGGAATCGATCACCACGCAAACGGACGTTTCTTTCGTGCTCGCTAAACATGTTTTCTCCAAAGAAGTTAAAGGAGATTCCAACCTGGTGTTCTCTCCTCTTTCAATTCAAATAGTACTTGGCCTGATTGCGGCCGGTTCTAAGGGGCCAACTAAGGACCAGCTGCTCTGCTTCCTCAAGTCCAAATCTATTGATGAACTAAACTCTCTTTATTCTCATCTTGTCAATGTCGTCTTTGTTGATGGCAGCCCAAATGGAGGTCCCCGTTTGTCTGTTGCTAATGGTGTTTGGATCGACCAAACACTGCCTTTTAAGCCTTCTTATAAAAAGGTTGTGGATAAAGTTTACAAAGCAGCTTCAAATTCTGTTGATTTTCAGTACAAGGTTAGGCCTCTACTAATGTGTTTCGTTGAGATCTTGTTTCTTTTTTGTTGGGCTTTTGATTTTCTTTGCTCATGCTGACTTATGAAAATTGCTTTATTAAGTATTATAAATGACCCTAAATACTACTCATATCACCCATGTTGCTCGGACTCTCCGGAAATATTGGTGGATACGTGTCGGATCCTCCAAAAGTAGTGCATTTTTGAAGGATCCGACACGGGTGCGGTTACATTTTGGAGAGTCCGCGCAACATAGCATATCACAAGCCTCCAAATACTATCCTTTCTGTGTGCGGTAACGTCCCAAATACTATCATACAAAATGGATACAGATGATACATATTGTAAACTGCAGCTAACTTGGTGTTGAGGTATAACTGATTGATTGATAGATTGATCAAGCAGTCTTATTTTAAAAAATAATGAAAAGCGTTAAACAATTAGGACAGAGACTATATTGCTTAGCATTTTGATCATTCTAGCCTCAAGTAGTATAAAACCAAATAGTGTGAATGGTTGAAACCCGTTTCATATTAGAATCGAGGCAGCTTAAAGAGTAAACAATATTGAATATTAAATTGATAAGCTAGATGAAAGAGTCAGAATTTATGAATACCTATAAGGTAATTATATGTTGTCGCCCCCCACGTTAGAACTCTCTTTAACCGGAATCTTTATGGCTAAACCATTTTTCTTTTAACCGATTAAATCGTAAGCTGCATCCTCAACTTCTGGACGTGTTAGAGAGTTAGGTTCGACTGAGACGGATGTCTCATCGGGTTCAGAAGGGGATGACTTTTTCAGGTTAGTTTGACTAGTTCCATATTTTACTAAGAGGTAATAAGCTTCTTTACAGTAGGATGCCCAAAGAAGCCTAAATAGTTTTAAGCTCAAAAGCTCAGTTTTTGGCCTAAATGTACAAGTATATGCCCAATCTGTGCTTAAGCATCCAAATTCTCACTTACCCCTTGCAAGTACTGTCATTGATTTTCTTACTACAAACTCCCTGTGTTGGCTAAAGCATATCGTATGGTGCTAATTCTGTCGTACACTATGTTTGTCTTGCTAAATATTGGCTAAGGCTGCTGAGGTTGCCAATCAAGTCAATCAGTGGGCTAAAATGAAGACAAATGATCTGATTAAAGAGATTCTTCCTCATGGAACAGTAAACAATATGACAAGGCTCATCTTGGCAAATGCATTTTATTTTAAAGGAGTATGGAATGACAAGTTCAATGCTTCAGAAACAAAAGACCATAAATTCCATCTCCTCAGAGGAGGGTCTATTAAAGCGCCTTTCATGACTAGCAAGAACAAGCAATATGCAGCGGCCTTTGATGGCTTCAAAGTGTTGGGACTTCATTACAAACAGGGAAAAGATATGCGTCGTTTCTGCATGTATTTAATTTTGCCAGATGCCCGTGATGGATTACCAGCTCTATTGGACAAGATTAGTTCAGAACCTGGTTTTATAGATCATCACATTCCGTTTGAAAAGGCTAAAATGCGCAAGTTTCTTATCCCTAAATTCAAAACAACCTTTGGATTTGAAGCTTCTGATGTTCTAAAGGGACTTGGCCTCACATTGCCTTTCTCTGGTGGTGGTCTCACTGAGATGGTGGATTCCCCGTTAGCTGGGAGGTTGTTCGTTTCACAGATTTTTCACAAGTCCTTCATTGAGGTAAATGAGGAAGGAACTAAAGCTGCAGCTGTTACAGCTAGTGTAATAATGACCAAGTCCTTGATAATTGAGAAGGAAATGGAATTTGTTGCTGACCATCCATTCCTATTCCTTATACGAGACGATGCTACTGGTGTTGTGTTATTCATAGGGAGCGTGTTGAATCCTCTAGCTAGTTAGCCCACTGAAGCAACAAAGAAATCTGGAAGGAAAGAAAGCAATATGAATCTCTGAACTCGAATCATCTTATATTTGCAAAGAAGGATTGATCTATACTGGACAGAGAAAAGTGTTATGTATCTAATTAACCAGTTTCCTGATTTGTGTATCTGTTTGATGAGAGGCGTTATGTATTTAAATAACCAGTTTCCTGATTTATGTACACTTTTTATGAGATCTTGTACTTCATATATAATTGACTCGTCTTTGCTTGGTTTTTTGTTTGTCTTTTGACATGATATAGAGTTTACGAGTAACTTAAAAGCTTACTATGGATTTGATTTTATTTATGTCCACAAATGTATCAAAGAGGCTTCAAATGAAACCCTTCGTCCAAAAAAATATACTGAAAGCGATTATTTAAATTATGATGAATCCGCTTGACACACTACGTCTCTGTGGCATGGTGGTCAAGCGGGTTCTAACATTCTGGATGGTCAAACGGTCGAGTCTCATAGCAACACTTGTGTTTTGGCTTTTTGGCTTTTTGACATTTATTGATTATGTTTGTGTGGCAGCATTACCCTTATTAAGTTAGCTTCTTAACACTTCATTCAAAATAGATTCATTCAGAGTAAGTTTAGTTAATTAGTTCTCTTCAACTAATTGTACTAATTTCATTTAGTTAATACTCTTTCTGTTGATTCTTTTTTTCTTTTTGGGGTAAATAAACAACATTGTTTCTATAAATGAGGAAAATATTTAAATATGGTTATATGTTTTAGAGCTTAATGTACTTTTAAATATGTTAAATAGAATTTGTTAGCAAATCTTTAAATTTGTTAAAGCAAAATTTGTTAAAAGTAGGTAGATAATTTATTTTAAAATTTATATTTAAATAGAATTTGTAATACTTTTATTAATAAAACTTTCTCAACTGGTAAAGCTAAAAATGCCAACTTAAAATTAATGACCTTTTTTGGGGGGCATTTGTATCTATACCCGCTTTTTGGGTCACCTTTTAACTTATACCCGCTTTGCAAAAAAAATTACAAGCGTACCCACTTTTCGCGTAACTTCAGACATACCTAAAGTAGGTTTGAACTTCAAAATGTTTTGCCAGAATTGTAGCAAAACTTCAGATATTTTGCATGAAGTTTGGCTTGACTTGCAAAGGCAATCACGTAAACTTCGATTCATAGTGCAAATGGCAAGCTTCAGTTCAATAAAACAACAACATATTTTGGCTGAAGTTTTTATTTGTAATTGCAGAACTTCAGCATTCTAGTAGCTGAAGTTTTGTTCTGTATTTGTTGAACTTCTGTGATGACCCAAAAGGTCATCCCGTATAATTTTAACTAAATTTGTGTTTCGAGGCTGTGAAAGCCTCCTTTTATCTCACCTCGATGTGCGTGCGTAGCCCGGGCGTGTAGCAGGGAAGCCGTTAAGTGGAAAATTGATAAAACGATGATTTTGTATTAATTATTTGAGTAAAGTTGACTTTGGTCAACATTTTTGGTAAACGAGCCCGGACCCGTGATTTGGCGGTCCCGGAGGGTCCGTAGGAAAATATGGGACTAGGGTGTATGCCCGGAATCGAATTCCGAGATGCCAAGTCCGAGAAATGAATTTTTGAAGAAAATTATTTTCTGAAAAATATAAAGATTTTTGAAAATGAGATTTGATGTGAAACCTGTGATACCGGGTCCGTATTATAGTTCTGCATCCCGGAACAGGTTCAATATGTCTTATATGTGTTATCTGTGAAATTTGGTGGGAAGACTTAGTTTGACGTGATTCGGATCGAAAATGGAAATTTTTTTGGAAGTTTAAAGGAATTTCATTGATTTTGAGGTTTAATTCGATGTCATGATGTTATTAGTGTTTTGGTTACTTGAATAAGTCCGTAAGATGTTTTTGAGGTTGTGTGCATAATCGGTTTGGAGCCCGGAGGGCTCAGAAAAGTTTCGGGTGGCTTCCAGGGTGTTTAGAATTGAAAAATCACTGTTGGTGCACCAGTTCTGGTGCGCCCGCACCTGTGAGCCTTGGGCCGCAGGTGCGGATAAGCAGTTGCAGGTGCGGTCCAGCCCAAGCCAGCCCAATTCCGCAGGTGCAACACCTTCTTCGCAGAGGCGGTTCCGCATGTGCGACCCTCAGTGGCTTAGCCCATTTCCGCAGGTGCGATGGATTTTCAGCACCTGCGAAAAAACAGGTGCGACCCAGGCACCGCAGGTGCGACCCAGGCACCGCAGGGGCGACCCAGGCACCGCAGGTGCGAGGGTCGGACAGTGTTTAAGTTAGATGTTTCACCCGATTTCTTCTTCGTTTCTTCACCAAAATAGGAGATCAAGGGCGATTTTCTCAAGAGAGTTTCTTCCCAAATCATAGGTAAGTAACCCCTAACTAGTTTCTTTCAACTTCCTAATGATTTTCATCAATTTTTATCAAGAATTCTAGGGTTTTAATGGTAGAAAATTGGGGTTTTTGGTAGAATTAGGGCTTTTTGATTATTTGAGAATTTGACCTCGTTTTGGGGTCGGATTTCAATACAAATTATATATTCGGGCTCGTTGGGGAATGGGTGATCGGGTTTTGGTCCGAACCTCGTGTTTCGACCAAGTGGGCCCGGGATCGAATTTTGGAATGTTTGGAAGAATGTTGGAAAATCTATAATTAGGCATTGAAATTGAATTGTTGAGTAATTATTGATGTTATTGAGTCGATTATGTCTAGATACGATTGTTTCGGGGTCGGATTTGAGAGGAAAAGCGGTGCTAGAGGCTTGATTTGCATTCTTGGAGCCAAGGTAAGTGTTTGGCTTAACCGTAGCTTGAGGGAGTAGGTGTTGAGTCTTAATTTCTACGTGTTTATTCCATGTTCAAGGTATAGGTGAGGTGACGAGTACCTATATGTTGTTGTCGAGCATGACCGTGAGCCGGATATTTGTAATTATATGATATTTATTGGCTTTTACTGTGTTTATGGGTTTAATATCAATTTGATAGATATTCATTTGGTGGAGATTCTTAGTTATGGGTATTGTTGAGTAGTTGATCGATTGAGGAACTTTATGTTAGGTTATACACTTGTGTAGGATTGGTTATAGTTGTGTCCCTTGCCGGGACGGTATTATTCTTGTTGATTATTTCTGTGTATTTTAGGTTTCTTATTGTTGATTTCCATGTGAACTGTTGCTTTTATGTTGTGATGCACGAGGGGACATTCCGTGCCATATGTTTATGTTGTTTATGCACGAGGGGATATTCCGTACCGTGTTTATGTTGTTTATGCACGAGGGGACATTTCGTGCCGTGTTTATGATTATTATGCACGAGGGGACATTTTGTGCCGTGATTGTGATTTTTTATGCACGAGGGGACATTCTGTGCCGTGATTGTGATGTTTTATGCACGAGGGGACATTCCGTGCCATGTTTATGTTGTTTATGCACGATTGGACATTCTGTGCCATATTTTATATTGTTATGAACGAGGGGACATGTCGTGCCATGTTATGCTAAAAATATGCATGAGGGGACATGTCGTGCCGTTTATTTTCACTGTTTAATTCGTGTTGTCAATCCCCGTTATTATTTTCAGATATTTTAGAATGTTATTTCGTTTCTGTCATTTCAGTATTTGCTATCCCTTTTCCCCAACATGTTTCACCGTTATTGTACTTACTGTTTATTTCTCGTGGTTATTTCCTGTTATATTTTATTTAAACTGCACAGGTGATATTATTTGTCGTGTCCTAGCCTCGTCACTACTTCGCCGAGGTTAGGCTCAGCACTTACTCAGTACATGGGGTCGGTTGTACTGATGCTACACCTGTACTTCTTTATATCGTGCAGATTACGGAGCCGGACCTAGTGCGCATTGATCGAGGGAGTATCCTTCAGTCCACAGGCGACACTGAGGTAGTCCCGTAGACATCGCGGGCCTTGGCGTCACCATCTATTTCTTTCCTTCTGTCTCATCTTGTATTTCTAGACAGCTACACTTATTTAATTCAGACTCATGTTTGTAGTAAATCTTAGACTGTCCGTGAAATTGTGACACCAGTTGTGGGGGTGTATTTAAGGAAATTTCGTAAGATTTATTATCTAAGTTGTTGAATTACTTATCTTCTGCATTTCTAATTATAACTTTTCTAGTTTACCATTGTTATTGCAATTGTCTATAATAAGGGAATAAATGTAATAATTGGAATGTTGGCTTGTCTAGCGGGTTCAATGTTAGACACCATCACAGCCTGAAGGTGGGATTTCGGGTCGTGACAAGTTGGTATCAGACCACTAGGTTGCTTAGGTCTCACAATTCAGGGACAAACTTGGTAGAGTCTGAGGGATCGTTATGGAAACGTCTGTACTTATCCCCAGAAGCTGCAAAGTTAGGAATAACTTCTCATTTCTTCTTCTCTGTCGTGCGTTTTGAATTCTAAATGCTAACTGATTTTCTATTTTATTCTCTCACAGATCGTGCTTCCTCGTCTACCGATCAACAGCCCGATCCTCCTGTTGCAGCTCCTACGAGGGGTCGAGGACGAGGTCGAGGCTGTGCTAGAGGCCGAGGCAGAGTCAGGGCTCAGCCCAGAGCAGCAGCCCCAGTAGAGTACCCACAGGTAGACTTTTCAGGTGAGGTTCCTGCTCAAGCAGTTCCAGTCGGACCAGCTCAGGTCCCAGAGGGGTTCATTGCCACCCCGATTCTTTAGGACGCTCTGGTCTGTTTTGTGGGCCTTATGGAGAGCGTGGCTCAGGCTGGTCTTCTTCCTACTACACCAGCCGTCTCTCAAGTTGGGGAGGGACCCAGACTCCTGCCACCCGCACACCAGAGCTGCTAGCTCCTCAGTTCCAAACTCCAACAGCTCAGGCAGCTGGAGCAGCTCAGCCGGGTTTTGTGGCACAAACAGTTGAGGGGGCAGCCATGTCTGCTGATGCTTTGTGGAGATTGGACCGGTTCATCAAGCTATTTTCTACTACATTTACTGGTGCACCATCAGAGGATCCCCAGGATTTCTTGGGCAGTTGCTACGAGGTTCTTCGGAACATGGGCATCGTGGAGTCCAATGGAGTTGATTTTGCTATATTCCGCCTTTCTGGTACCACCAAGACTTGGTGAAGGGACTACTGTTTGACCAGACCAGCTGGGTCTTCGCCTTTGACTTGGGCTCAGTTCTCCGAGTTATTCTTGGAGAAGTTTCTACCAGTTACACAGAGGGAGGATCTTCGGAGGCAGTTTGAGCGCCTCCAGTAGGGATCTATGACTGTTATACAGTATGAGACTAGGTTCATTACTTTGACCCGACATGCTATCATGATATTCCCCACTGATCGTGAGAGGGTGAGGAGGTTTATTGAGGGTCTAGCTCAACCTATTAGACTCCAGATGGCCAGAGAGACAGGTACTGATATTTCATTCTAGGAGGTGTCCAATGTGGTCAGGCGTATTGAGATAGTCTTATCACATGGCAGTAATCAGGGGTCTGACAAGAGACCTCGTCATTGCGGTCGATTCAGTGGTGCCTCATCTGGAGGTAGAGATTCCTTTGGCAGAGGTCATCCTCCTAGGCCATTCCAGTAGGCACTTCAGGTATCCCGCAGTGCACCATCAACTCCTATCAGTGCACCGCCACTTCATAGCTTCCAGGGTGGTTATTCTGGTCGACAAGGACAGTCTTAGGGTCAGCATTCTCAGCAGTAGAAATCTTGTTACACTTGCGGTGGTATGGGGAACATTTCTAGGTTTTTCCCCCGAGCTTCTAGTGGTTCTCAGTATCAGGGTTCCCGAGATATGATTCCCGCACCAGGTGCACCCCACCCCCTCAACCAGCTAGGGGTGGAGGTCGAGGTGCCAGAGGTGGAGGCCAAATAGTTAGAGGTGGAGGACAGGCCACGAGAGGTAGAGGTCAGCCCGCAGTGGGTAGACCCAGAGATGTTCAGGTTGGAGGGGCCCCGCCCCGATGCTATGTTATTCTTGTCAGGCCTGAGGCTGAGGCCTCTGATGCAGTTATTACAGGTATGGTTTTAGTTTGCAGCAGAGATGCTTCGGTCTTATTTGATCCGGGTTATAAATTCTCCTATGTGTCTTCATATTTTTCCCCTTATCTGAGCATGCCCCATGATTCCCTGAGTACTTCTGTATATGTATCTACCCCGGTGGGTGATTCTATTGTGGTAGATCGAGTCTACCGTTCATTCTTAGTGGTTACTGGTGGTCTGGAGACTCATGTAGATCTTTTTCTTCTTGATATGGTTGACTTCGATGTTATTTTGGGGATGGATTTGTTATCTCCCTACCATGCTATTCTGAACTGTCATGACAAGACAGTGACCTTGGCCTTGCCAGGAGTACCTCATTTGGAGTGGAGAGGGACTCCTAGTCATTCTTCCGGTAGAGTTATTTCATATATGAAGGCTCAGCGCATGGTCGAGAAGGGTTGTTTGGAATATTTGGCCTATGTTCGTGATTCTAGTGCCGAGGTTCATTCTATGGAGTCTGTGCCCGTGGTTCGTGAGTTCCTAGAGGTATTCCATGCTGACTTGTCGGGTATGCCACCTAACAGAGATATTGACTTTTGTATTGAGTTGGCTCCGGGCACTCAGCCCATTTCTACTCTGCCATATCGTATGCCCCGCCAGAGCTGAAGGAATTGAAGGATCAGTTGCAGGATTTGTTAGATAAAGTCTTTATTAGTCCTAGTGTCTCTCCTTGGGGTGCCCCAGTGTTGTTTGTTAAGAAGAAAGATGGCTCAATGAGGATGTGTATTGACTACCGGCAGTTGAACAAGGTTACTATTAAGAATAAGTATCCTTTGCCGAGGATTGATGATTTATTTGACCAGCTTCAGGGTGCTACAGTTTTTTCCAAGATAGATTTGAGATCTGGTTACCATCAGTTGAGGGTTAGGGCGTCTAATATCCCTAAGACAGCTTTTCGCACTCGGTATGGGCATTATAAGTTCTTGGTGATGTCATTTGGGTTGACCAATGCCCCCACTGCTTTTATGGAGTTGATGAACCAAGTGTTCAGGCCCTATTTGGACTCATTCGTGTTGTTTTCATTGATGATATTTTCATTTACTCCCGTAGCCGAGAGGAGCATGAGCATCACCTTCGAGTCGTCGTCCAGACTCTGAAGGATAGTTAGTTGTATGCCAAATTTTCCAAGTGTGAGTTCGTTCGGTTGCATTTCTAGGACATGTGGTATCATCAGAGGGTATTCAGGTGGATCCCAATAAGATTTCAGCAGTCAGAGATTAGCCTAGGCCCACTTGAGCTACAGAGATTCAGAGTTTCTTGGGTTTAGCAGGTTATTATCACCGGTTTGTGGAGGGTTTTTCATCTATTGCAGCCCCGATGACCAAGTTGACTCAGAAGGGTGCCCAGTTCAGGTGGTCTGATGAGTGTAAGGCGAGCTTTCAGAAGCTCAAGACAGCCTTGACCACGACACCGATGTTAGTTTTGCCCACAGGTTCAGGACCATATATCGTGTATTGTGATACTTCACGGGTTGGACTTGGTGCAGTGTTGATGCAGGATGGCAAGGTTATAGCTTATGCTTCACGTCAGTTGAAGGTTCATGAGAAGAACTATCCAGTTTATGATTTATAGTTAGCAGCTATTGTTCATGCGTTGAAGATTTGGAGGCATTATCTGTATGGGGTGCCATGTGAGGTGTTCACGGATCATAAAAGTTTGCAGTATTTGTTCAAGCAGAAGGAGTTGAATATGAGGCAGAGGAGATGGTTAGAGCTATTGAAGGACTATGACATTACCATCTTATATCATCCAGGGAAGGCCAATGTGGTGGCCGATGCTTTGAGCCGGAAGTCAGTCAGCATGGGTAGTATTGCTTATATACCAGTCGGAGAGCGACCCCTTGCTTTGGATGTTTAGGCTTTGGCCAACCGGTTCATGAGATTGGAGGTTTCTGAGACTGGTAGTGTTTTGGCCCATATTGTGGCCCGTTCTTCATTATATGATCGTATCCGAGCCAGGCAGTATGATGATCGTCATTTATGTGTTCTTAGAGATATGGTTCGGCACGGAGGTGCCAAGAAGGTCACGGTTGATGATGAGGGAGTTTTGAGGATGCAGGGTCGTATTTGTGTACCTGATGTTGATGGCATTCGGGAGTTGATATTGCAGGAGGCCCATAGTTCCCGGTATTCTATTCATCCGGGCGCCGCAAAGATGTACCAGGACTTGCGGCAGCATTATTGGTGGCGGAGGATGAAGAAAAATATTGTAGCATATGTAGATCGGTGCTTGAACTGTCAGCAGGTTAAGTACGAGCACCAGAGACCGGGTGGTTTGATGCAGCAGATTGAGCTTCCCGAGTGGAAGTGGGAGCATATCACCATTGATTTCGTAGTTGGACTCCCACGGACTCAGAGGATGTTTGATGCAGTGTGGGTTATTGTGGATAGGCTGACCAAGTCAACACATTTCATTCTTGTATTAGTTTCATATTCTTCTGAGAAGTTGGCAAAGATCTACATCAGGGAGATTGTTCGCATGCATGGTGTGCCCGTGTCTATTATATCTGACTGAGGTACTCAGTTTACCTCCCATTTATGGAGAGTATTTCAGCGGGAGTTGGGCACACGGTTAATTTGAGCACAACTTTCCATCCTCAGACGGACGAACAGTCCGAGCGTACTATTCAGATTTTGGAGGATATGTTGCGGGCATGTGTCATTGACTTTGGAGGTTCATGGGACCAGTTTTTACCTTTAGCTGAGTTTGCCTACAACAATAGTTATCAGTCGAGCATTCAGATGGCTCCGTATGAGGCGTTGTATGGTAGGCGGTGTCGATCGCCAGTTGGGTAGTTCTAGCCGGGAGAGACTAGATTGTTGGGTTCAGAGTTAGTCCAGGATGCCTTGGATAAAGTGAAGATTGTTCAGGATAGACTTCGTACAGCCCAGTCCAGGAAGAAGAGTTATGCGGATCACAGAGTTCCTGATTTGGCATTTATGATTGGAGACCGAGTATTTCTTCGGGTGTCGCCCATGAAGGGCGTGATGAGGTTCGGGAAGAAGGACAAGTTGAGCCCTAGGTACAGTGGTCCATTTGAGATTTTGGATAAGGTTGGAGATGTGGCCTACAGATTTGCTTTGCCTCCTAGTTTATCAGGCGTGCACCCAGTGTTTTATGTATCTATGCTACGGAGGTATATTGTCGATCCCTCTCATGTACTTGACTTCAGCGGTGTCTAGTTGGACAGGGATTTGACTTATGAGGAGGAGCCGGTAGCCATATTAGCTCGGCAGGTTTGTCAGTTGAGATCGAATAGTTATTCTTCGATTCGCGTTCAGTGGAGAGGTCAGCCTCTTGAGGCAGCTACCTGAGAGTCCGAGTCTGATATGCGGAGCCGGTATCCCCATCTTTTCCCCGATTCAGGTACCATTCTATGTTCGTTCGAGGACGAACGGTTGTTTTAGAGGTGGAGATTGTGATGACTCAAAAGGTCATCCCGTGTAATTTTAGCTAAATCTGTGTTCCGAGGCCGTGAAAACCTCCTTTTATCTCACCTTGATGTGCAGGTGCAGCCCGGGCGTGTAGCCGGGAAGCCGTTAAGTGGAAAATTGATAAAATAATGATTTTGTATTAATTATTTGAGTAAAGTTGACTTTGGTCAACATTTTTGGTAAACGGACTTGGACCCCTGATCTGGCGGTCCCGGAGAGTCCGTAGGAAAATATGGGACTTGGGTGTATGCCCGGAATCAAATTTCGAGGTGCCAAGTCTGAGAAATGAATTTTTGAAGAAAATTGTTTTCTGAAAAATATAAAGGTTTTTGAAAATGAGACTTGATATGAAACCTATGATACCAGGCCCGTATTATAGTTCCGTATCCCGGAACAGGTTCAATATGTCTTATATGTGTTATCTGTGAAATTTGGTGGGAAGCGGACTTAGTTTGACGTGATTCGGATCGAAAATGGAAAATTTAGAAGTTTTGGAAGTTTATAGGAATTTCATTGATTTTGAGGTTTAATACGATGTTCATGATGTTATTTTAGTGTTTTGGTTACTTGAATAAGTTCGTAGGATGTTTTTGAGGTTGTGTGCATAATCGATTTGGAGCCCCGAGGGCTCGGGTAAGTTTCAGGTGGGTTCCAGGATGTTTAGAGTTGAAAAATCACTGCTGGTGCACCACTTCTGGTGTGCTCGCACCTGCGAGCCTTGGGCCGCAGGTGCGGATAAGCAGCCGCAGGTGCGGTCCAGCCCAAACCAGCCCAATTTCTGGTGTGACACCTTCTTCGCAGAAGCGGTTCCGCAGGTGCGTCCCTCGGTGGCTTAGCCCATTTCCAAAGGTGCGATGAATTTTCCGCACCTGCGAAAGTGCAGGTGCGACCCAGTCACCGCAGGTGAGACCCAGGCACCGCAGGTGCGAGAGTCGGGCAGTGTTTAAGTTAGATGTTTCACCCGATTTCTTCTTCATTTCTTCACCAAAATAGGAGACCAAGGGCAATTTTCTCAAGAGAGTTTCTTCCCAAATCATAGGTAAGTAACCTCTAACTAGTTTCTTTCAACTTCCTAATGATTTTCATCAACTTTTATCAAGAATTTTAGGGTTTCAATGGTAGAAAATTGGTGTTTTGGGTAGAATTAGGGCTTTTTTATTATTTGGGAATTTGACCTCGTTTTGGGGTCGGATTTCAAAACAAATTATATATTCGGGCTCGTGGGGGAATGGGTGATCGGATTTTGGTCCGAACCTCGTGTTTCGACCAAGCGGGCCCGGGGTCGAATTTTGGAATTTTTGGAAGAATGTTGGGAAATCTATAATTAGGCATTGAAATTGAATTGTTGAGTAATTATTGATGTTATTGAGTCGATTATGTCTAGATACGATTGTTTCGGGGTCGGATTCGAGAGGAAAAGCGGTGCTAGAGGCTTGATTTGCATTCTTGGAGCCGAGGTAAGTGTTTGGCCTAACCTTAGCTTGAGGGAGTAGGTGTTGAGTCTTAATTGCTACGCGTTTATTCCATGTTCAAGGTATAGGTGAGGTGACGAGCACCTATATGTTATTGTCGAGCATGACCGTGAGTCGGATATTTGTAATTATATGATATTTATTGGCTTTTATTGTGTCTATGGGTTTAATATCAATTTGATAGTTATTCATTTGGTGGAGATTCTTAGTTATGGGTATTGTTGAGTAGTTGATCGTTTGAGGAACTTTATGTTGGGTTATACACTTATGTAGGATTAGTTATAGTTGTGTCACTTGCCGGGACGGTATTATTCTTGTTGATTATTTCTGTGTATTTTAGGTTTCTTATTGTTGATTTTCATGCCAACTATTGCTTTTATGGAGTTATGCACGAGGGGACATTTCGTGCCATATGTTTATGTTGTTTATGCACAAGGGGACATTCCGTGCCGTGTTTATGTTGTTTATGCACGAAGGGACATTCCGTGCCGTGTTTTTTATTATTATTCACGAGGGGACATTCTGTGTCGTGTTGATGATATATATATGCACGAGGGGACATTCCCTGCCGTGATTGTGATGTTTTATGCACGAGGGGACATTTTGTGCCGTGATTATGATGTTTTATGTACGAGGGGATATTTTGTGCCATGTTTATTTTTTTTTATGCACGATGGGTCATTCCGTGCCATATTTTATATTGTTATGCACGAGGGGACATGTCGTGTCGTGTTATGCTAAAAATATGCACGAGGGGACATGCCATGCCGTTTATTTTCACTATTTCATTCTTGTTGTCAATCCCCGTTATTATTTTCGGATATTTTAGACTGTTGTTTCGTTTCCGTCATTTCAGTATTTGCTATCCCTTTTCCCCAGCATGTTTCCCCTTTATTGTACTTACTGTTTATTTCTCGTGGTTATTTCCTGTTATATTTTATTTAAACTGCACAGGTGATATTATTTGCCGTGACCTAGTCTTGTCACTACTTCGCCGAGGTTAGGCTCGGCACTTACTCAGTAAATGGGGTCTGTTTTACTGATGCTACACCTGCATTTCTTTATATCGTGCAGATTAAGGAGCCGGACCCAATGGGCATTGATCGAGGGAGTATCCTTCAGTCCACAGGCGACATTGAGGTAGTCCCGTAGACGTTCGCGGTCCTTGGCATCACCATCTATTTCTTTCCTTCTGTCTCATCTTGTATTTCTAGACAGCTACACTTGTTTAATTCAGGCTCATATTTTTAGTAAATCTTAGAGTGTCCGTGAAATTGTGACACCGGTTCTGGGGGTGTATTTAAGGAAATTTCGTAAGATTTATTATCTAAGTTGTTGAATTACTTATCTTCCGCATTTCTAATTATAACTGTTCTAGTTTACCATTGTTATTGCAATTGTCTATAATAAGGGAATAAATGTAATAATTGGAATGTTGGCTTGTCTAGCGGGTTCAACGTTAGACGTCATCACGGCCTGAAGGGGGATTTCGGGTCGTGACAGCTTCAGCATTTTTTAGTTGAAGCTTTGTTCTTTATTTGATGGACTTCACCATGTTTTAGCTTAAGCTTTGTTCTGTTTGTGATGAACTTCAGGACTGAAGTTTGTTTTGTATTTGCTGAACATCAGCATTCTAGGAGTTGAAGTTTTTGTTTATATTTGCTGAACTTCAGCATTATTACAGCTGAAGTTCTAAACAACAATGAATTTAATATATCATGATTAGCAACGATTGATGATGTTCATTTCAAAGATTAAGGAATGAAAAATATTTTCGACATGAAAACAAGTTACTATAGATAAATTAGAACCAAAAATCAATATGCTTGTAAAGATAAGAAATCTAAGAGGTTAAATTATTGTGAATAAGACCAAACTGAACATAATGGGACAAGCAGATATATATGAATCATCAGGCTAGAACGCATAACAATATCTCAATCTTCAGCATTCACAAAACGAAGGAGGAGAAAAAGGAGGAGAAAGAAGCCTGAAGTTTTAAACAATGGATACAAATTAAAACTTTTTTAAAAAGTGAATATAGGTTAAATGCGGGCGACCAAATAATGCGCCCCGTGCAATTTTTAAGTTTTTTTGTTATAGCGAATAAAAAAGAAAAAGTATAGCTGAGCAAATCTCGCTTTTGGTCTTACATTAATTTCTTTGAAGGAAGTCTCAGTGATATTGTGGCTTCCTTTCAAGCTTAAAACCTGTTAGTTTCAGACATTTTCATAAGTCCTTTGTTGAGGTAATGACGGAGGAATGGAAGCTGCAGGTGTTAATATTGCCTCGCAATACTCTTGTTAGCAGAGCTGGCCCAAGGGGAGGCAGCTAAGGGACTTTTGCATTTATACCCGTTTTTTGGGTCACGTTTTAACTTATATTTGCTTTGCAAAATAAATTACAAGCGTATCCACTTTTAGCATAAACTTCAGGCATACGGGCCTGAAGTAGCAAAGACAATCAGACAAACTTCAGCATTCTAGGCTTTTTCAAAAACTTCAGCAGGTGTTGAAGTTATTTAGTTTATTTGTAAAAACTTCAGCATTAAATAAGCTAAAGTTTTGTCCTGGATTAATTAGTTTTGTCATAAACTTTTTCAAAAACTTTAACAGAAGTGCTGAAATTATTTAGTTCATTTGTAAATATTTCAGCACTAAATAAGCTGAAGTTTTGTCCTGGATTAATTAGTTTTGTCATAAAGCTTTTTCAAAAACTTCAGCAGAAGATGCTGAAGTTATTTAGTTCATTTCTAAGAACTTCAGCACTAAATAAGCTGAAGTTTTGTCCTCGATTCATTAGTTTTGTCATAAAGTTTTTTCAAAAACTACAGCAGAAGATTCTGAAGTTATTTAATTTATTTGTAAAAACTTCAGCACCAAATAAACTGAAGTTTTGTTCTGGATTAATTAGTTTTGTCATAAGGCTTTTCCAAAAACTTCAGCAGAAGATGCTGAAATTGTTTAGTTAATTTGTAAAAACTTCAGCACTAAATAAGCTGAAGTTTTGCACAGGTATCAGGAAGGCGCGCCTGAAGTTGTAAAAATTAGGTTATAGGTTAAATAATTTTAAAAATATGAGTATAGGTTAAATGAGGGCGACCAAATAGGGCACCCCGTGCAATTTCTACGGCAGCTAAAGCAATTGCTTTAGGCCCCCCTAAATGAATGCCCCAGTTTTTCATTATTAATTAAATTTATATTATTAAATAATGATTATAAGAAAGAAAAAAACAAGAGGTAATTTAAATAAATATTTGAATTACACAATAAACATACATTATGGCAAAATAACAGTTTGATGATGACATTGATAATAAAAAATAAATATAAAATATCTTGTAATATTTTTTAAAATAAATTATTTTTATAAAGAGTAGATCAAGTCATGTTTTTTTAATTCAAATAAACTTGAACTATTTCAAATGTATGAATTTATTTTAAAAATCAACTTTAGTAGTACAAAATTACGATCATTATATGCTGGGAACTTATAAAAACGTTTTCTTAACCGCAAATATTTCTTATAAAAAAAATCCGAAACTTTGGTCAGCAAAGTTATTAAATATTTTTGATGGTGAAAGCTAGCAGGTAACCGAATGAAGGGACAAAATACGTACAAGACGGTCCATAAGACTATTATTATATAACAATAAAGAAAACAAATCATAAATATATACAATTTTATTAAATAAATTTTGGGCCTTTTCTTAACGTTTGACTTTAGACCACCAATTTCTTTGAGCCGCTTATGCCTGTTAGGCGCCCATTAATAAATACTCATCGACTTCGACGATACATCACCAACTATATTATTCATAGGGAGCTTGCTTAATCCTCTTGTTACTTATGTTGGCTCTGTAGCAGTAAGGAATTTGTCCTAAATAGGAAGTGTTGGTGTTAGTGCATTATAATATTAAAGTGTATTATATTTTGTGAGATTGTAATTATAAATTGACAATTGGTCATTATTTTGGTGTAACTCATGAAATCACTAATGCCATGATCTATCACTAATTATTCATTAATGAATAAATTTTGTAATTATCCACCATGTTCTACAATTTTATCATCTCACTGTTTTATTATTTATTTTATGGAAGAGATTCTACACTTATAAATAGTGGTGTTTCTTCCTTGTGTTTAGTGTGTGAAAGTATGGTAGTGTGTATGGAAAAGTGAACTTGGTGTAATGGAAAAGAGAGTTAAGAGAAGGAGAAAATCTAAATCTCCAACTTATTATCTACAACAGATAATATTATTTCTATTGAAAGAAGGTGTTCATTTTGGTGAAGTTTTGGAAACAACTTGTCCAGAGTTTGTTCGAATCATACGATAACACTGTTGTATCTTGGAGAGGCCAAAGAGTATTATTGCTAGACCGGTGAAGATGTAATCACAGTGGACTTGAATCTCCTTAAAGAGAGCGAGACGTCCTGAAAAATAAATATTTATTCTTCAGGCAAATTAATGACTAAAATGAAAAAATAACACTAAAGTCTGTTGAATAGAGATGCAAAATGTCACAATTTTACGTGCTTCTAAAACGACAGGTTGATAACTCTGAAGTCAACCCCAGGCGGGACATGGTCAGGTTTCCTTCTCCGCGTCATTTTGGTGTTGTT
>ML368772.1:0-64151 GCA_005239525.1 Nicotiana knightiana | reverse complement strand
CTATATATACACATTAGTTTGCTGCAAGTTGTTAGGAGTTTCAATTATGAATATAATATTTAGGAGACAATCAATACCTGTCTCGTTCACACTGTCTTCTTGTATTTTTTCAACAGATGATTGAGCTGACATATTGGTTGCATTTTCTATATCTTCCAACTGCACATTTTCTTTATCTTGCAACTCTTCTCCATGTTCTTCAATTGCAAGTTCACAAGATTCTATAAAATATTTAAAAGAGCTAACACAATTAGTACTTGTTATGTATAAATTAAAAAAAAATCACTGTCTAACCTTTTGCAACTGTCAAGATGATCCCAGTTAAATCATTATCTTCAATAGCATTTTCTTCGCTTATGCTTGTTCCTTTGGTATATTCGAAATCTTGAGATTGTACTCCAGTTCTCTCTTGATACTTCACTCCATCTTCTTCCCTTGCAGCTTCAAAAGATTTTATAGCATTTACAATTAATACCCGTTCTAATAATATACTAAAATTAACATTCAACAAAACATGAAATTCCATCTAACCTTGATTAGCAGAATTTTGAAATCCAAACTTCTCTTTATATGTGAGAGGTGTAGACATATCATATGTTCCTTCAAAACATTTGCATACAATCTCACTTAAACCTGTTCCCAATGGACTTTCTAAATCCTGAGATTGCACTACACATTTACAGATTTTCTCTGTTACTCCCGTCTCTTTTGGATTTTCCTGCTCTTGAAATTCTACAACATCTTGAACTTCCACTCCATCAATAGATTCTACATATATTTGTAACACAAAAAAGTTTATATGTATTACGCTATTTAATATAAATTTCAATGACAAAAAATTCATAATCTATATCTAACCTTTCCCAATTTGAGTGCCAATAACAGTTTCATCATCTAAATGTGCATCTCTATAATCGCTTTCATATTGAACTTCTGCATGCACATTCGTATCGTTACGTTCACCACCACCTGCATCTTTGTTAATTGTCACAGTAGGTTCTGTACCATCACCATGATCATCAACTACATCTTTACTAATTGGAACACTAGATTCTCTCCTTATGTTCCGTTCATCATCTTTCACAAAAATCTTCAACAAAGTATCAATCTTTGATCTTAGACTTTTCTTTAAATCTTGTGAAAGAAACTAAATTAGAAATTTAAGGACAAACAGTCCTTAAGTTTGAATTCCAAGTTAAAAAGTTGAGGACACTTGGTCCTTAAGTTTGAATTCAAAGTTCAAAAGTTAAGGACAGACAGTCCTTAACTTTGAATTCCAAGTTCAAAAGTTAAGGACATGCAATCCTTAACTTTGAATTCCAAGTTCAAAAGTTAAGGACAGACAGTCCTTAATTTTGAATTCCAAGTTCAAAAGTTAAGGACATGCAATCATTAACTTTGAATTACAAGTTAAAAAGTTAAGGACAATAGGTCCTTTACTTTGAATTGGTGTCCTTAACTTTAAACTAACTGAAATTAATGATATTACCTTCATATCATTTACAATCTTTTTTTCTGCCACTGATATCTTTTGATTTATTCTAGTAACTTCAGCCTGTAGATCCTTTTTAAACTGCTCTGATAATCTCTGAATCAAAAACCATAAAAACAAAAAAGTCTCTTAAGCAAAAAACAATCAAATAAAAAACTAATGCTATTAAAAGACAAAAACTTACTTTAACAATTTCCTTAAGAATGACTTCATCAAATTGTGTGGAAGAAGGCATTGAGCTTTGATCTTGAGAAAATGTCTCATGCACAGTAACAGCCTCCGCATCTTCTTCACAAGCAATAAATGGTGCCACCTCGATCAATTTATACAACTATTATATAAGGAAAAAAATACATAAGTTGTAGAACTAAAAAACATAAACAAAATAAATAAAAAAATCGAGTAACCATATTAACTTACACTTTCATTATGGAAGTATCTTTTACACAGAGAATCATATTGTGGAGATTTCATGTCTGAATAACATAACATCCGAGGATAGCCACATTCTCGAAAGTTAACAAATTGTTTTTCTTGGAAAATTGGCAACACTTCCATAATCCAAACACAAAAAGCAAAAGGAAAGCCAAGTAGAGTGTAGCTATCCTTGTCTTTATCTTTCTCTTTCTCTTTCTCATTCTCATTCTCATTGGGCTTCAAACAACTCTTCAATGATTTTAATAATGTTTCATAACATAGAGAGCCCCAGTTGAATGAAGAGCAAAGTAGATCATCATCTACAATTTTCATTAACTTCTCAGACACGTTCCTACTCTTCCGCTTACCCAACAAAACAGATTCAACAAAATATATTGTTGCTAACTTCACAGCATCATCATCGCTGCCTTCAAATGACGAAGTTGTACCATCTGGGTGGCTAGAAATAAAATCATACAAATCACCTAACTCAATACGATCCTTTCCAGGGAAATAGACTTTCAAAAGCCTATTCTCTTTTTCATCCAAACCTTTAATATCCAGTGTAGAAGAACAGTTCAAACCAGTGATTATATTAAATGTTTCCCCTGTAAACTTAAGTTCATGGTCAAAAACCTTGAACGTCATCGAATTAGCGTCATTCTTTACAATTTCAGAAAGTAATAGACAATGAATAAGTTTACCAGAAAACTTCACACTTTGTAACTTGAAAAAGTTCCCGAAAATACCATCCCTTAATTTCTTCCACTGCCGGTTTGACAAAAAACTTTTTATCGTTTCCTTATATTGTAGATCTCCTTTCCAATAGCTCATGAGGTTTCGCCAAACATTAAACTCGAACACACGATCTCCTTCCATTATAACACTACAAAGAAGGAAAAAGAACATAAAACATTAAACTCGAACACACGATCTCCTTCCATTATAACACTACAAAGAAGGAAAAAGAACATAAAAGATTTGAACAAGCAGTCCTTAACTTCAAATTTCACGTTTAAAAGTTAAGGACAAACAGTCCTTAACTTCAAGTTTCAAGTTCAAAAGTTAAGGACAAGTAGTCCTTAACTTTAAGTTTCAAGTTTAAAAGTTAAGGACAATAGGTCCTGAACTTCAAGTTTCAAGTTTAAAAGTTAAGGACAATAGGTCCTGAACTTCAAGTTTCAAGTTTAAAAGTTAAGGACAATAGGTCCTCAACTTCAAGTTTCAAGTTTCAAGCTTAAAAGTTAAGGACAGGCAGTCCTTAACTTTAAGTTTCAAGTTTAAAAGTTAAGGACAATAGGTCCTGAACTTGAAGTTTCAAGTTTAAAAGTTAAGGACAAACAATCCTTAACTTTAAGTTTCAAGTTTAAAAGTTAAGGACAATAGATCCTTAACTTCATATTTCAAGTTAAAAAGTTAAGGACAAGCAGTCCTTAACTTCAAGTTTCAAGTTCAAAAGTTAAGGACAATAGGTCCTTAACTTATAGTTTTCAGTCCTTAACTTAAAAGTTCAAGTTAGAAAGTTAAGGACGTCCTTAACTTATAATTTTCAGTCCTTAACTTAAAAGTTCAAGTAAAAAAGTTAAGGACAATAGGTCCTTAACTTATAGTTTTCAGTCCTTAACTTTGAGATCCAAGTCCAAAAGTAAAAAACACTTCGTCCTTAACTTTTATGAACACATTTAACTAAAAATTCATAAACACAGATAGTTTATGAATTCGAATGACTATTTTCATGAAATATCCTTACATAATCAAATATATTGATTGAACCACAAACAAAAAAACTACTGAATAACATTATCACAAAAATCCGATCCTTATTCGACATTAAAATCAACTTATAATCGTTATTTTCGAGATTTCAAACATACTTCATGTAACACACAACATTGATCTCGATTAAACATATACAAAAACAAAAAATGCATAAAAGCAAAACAAAAAAAAGTAAATAAATCAAATAAAACAACTGCAACTGGTTCGAGTTCGATAAATTACGAGTTCAATCGTACAAAGCAGAGAAGATGACGAAGGAAAGATCAACTGAAAGTGATTTGAATGCAAAGATGGTAAAGAGCTCTGAAAAGTTTGCCTCACAATTTTCCCTCTTTATGAATAAAACAAAGGTTTTAACATATAAGAAGTAAACAAAGGTCAAAACAGTCTTTTTAAAATAATTTTAATAGAGTAGTGGTTATTTTTGCTCAGCATTATAAATGTTGGATAAAAAATAAACATCACATTTATTAGTGGCTACCACACGCAAATTTTACTCTTTTCTTTCATAAACAACATGAAACTTATTTACCAAAATTGTCCTAATTTTATATATTAGCTGCCTCTAAATAAGGATTACTTACAAATTATATACAATTCATTATTAATATCTTAAATTAGGGAATTTAGTTATATCTTTTTTCTTATTTTCTCTCCTCTTTTCTTTCCCTGTTCTCTGCCACCTACTCAGTTACATCTCCTTATCATTGGCAACCCCAATCTCTTCCTACCGTAATTAGCTACAGAAAAACTAAAATCCCTTATTTAGATGACTGTTATTTGATTCATAAATTGCAGGTGAGAAGGCTAGATCGAAAATCTTTAAGAATGCCTCTCAAGTACCCCCAACTAGACAGGGAGGGAAGTTCAATAAAATCGTTAAGAATTTCTTGTGCGGTTCAGATGATTAATGTATTAGACGCTTTGTTGTATTTTCCTTTTCTTACAAGGTCAATTATCAATTGAGAAGACTTAGGTCAATTACTAATTATGAACATTTAGATGCAAAGGAAAACCCTACATACTAACTTTCGAAACAATAACTCTACTCTCTATTTTTACTTGGAATAATATTGCGTGACACAACAGTTAAGCCTTCCTCACTACTTGTCTTTATAGTTTTGCCCAATTCATCCCCTTCAACTTGGTCTCGTAACAATTCAAAATCCCAGCAACTTGTTGTAATTGGAATTTGCAAAGTAATTCATGCCCAACTTCTTTTTCCTTTGGTCCAATTTTATCAAGAGAAATAGACCTAGGTTGCGGATCTTGCAACTACAACATCATACAACTTAAATATAATATCAAACAACTTAAAGCACAATTGAGCAGATTCAATGTTTTAGCAGATTTCAAATTAAACTCAATTTCCTCCAAACTTCGGATCAACTTTGTGTTAGTATTTCCAACAATATGCGACCAGTTAATTTCTCACACAAAATTCAAATCTCACATAAAACTCAATTTCTTCGAAGTGCGATGATGGCGCTTTTAATGTAAAATTCAAAATTTCTCTACCAAAATCATTCAGTTCCCATCAATATTCAAGTTTTTCCCGTTCAAAAAAATGTGAATCAGTGCACATGAGTCGATTTGGAATTCATTCTCTACTTTTCTTTCCTTAATAAACCAACTGAGAAAAGAACAATGTATGGCACATCAACATACAAATTAAAAATAAAATTCGTACAAGTGTAATGCAAATTTAAATATCTACAACAACATACATAGTAAAAACAAATTTCATACAACTAATTATATGACATACAATTTATTTACAACTTATCTATAACTTTCATACATTATTTCTACCCAGTTAAATACAAGTACAATATCATACAACTTAAATACAATTTTCATACAAATTTTGTACAATATGTCTTTTGTATGTATTTTGTAAATAATTTGTAAATAATTCCAATCAAAACGTTCTCTCTTAAGATAATTTTGATACATATCAATAACTTTATGTAAAAAGATAGTATTGATAACTTAATACAAATTTTACACAACGATTCATACATTATACAACTATTTTTCAACTTTCATAAAACATTCAAATAAAAAAAATATATAAATACAACAAAATATAATTTACATACAATTATAATACAACTTAACTACAATTTTATAAGTATATTGTATGTTCACTAAAACAAGTCTAATCTTCACTAAAGGAGGTTAATAAAATGAAGGTAAAAATCCCATTGTCAAAGGAAGTCCTATATACCGACTTGGTTTATTCAGCCCATTATAGTATTATTCTTGGGCAACGATCATTTTTAGCTCGCGGCAAAACTATTTACATTCGGTTACAGAAATATATATTTTTTGACTATTATTTTGAGAGCAATTATATAATGTCATTTTCCTATTATTCTTAAACAAGAACTTCGGTCCATTTCATGAAGCTTTTAAATACCATATTTTCTATTTGCCTTTTAAATTATTTTAATTATAATCTATCAAACTCATTAAACAATTATGCAAGTCCAGCTAGCCTTTATTAGTATCGCAATGTCACTTCTTGTTGGAACTTTTGTTTTGTTAAATCAACAAAGCTAGCTAGTTGAAAATCAAATAGGAGCAATAAGATATGCAGAACAACGAAAACATTAAATGATGGAAATTTGATGTGAAATCATTAGTTAGAAAATTTTGTTGAGTATCGCACGCTGTGAGAGGCTGTTTCCGATAGACCTATTAAAGGAACAGTGACATAACTAGGTTCCTCTTGTCTTATTAAAAAGAAAATACTACTTAATCCAAGGCATTTTACGTGGCTATACCTACACAAATAAGCCCGCATGGATTATGAACTTTCTGAGAAATTTCTCCAAATTTAACACGAGAGTTTATTTGGTTTCTAAAGAGATACATTTATTTTAGTTTAAAGTGTGCGACTACTATGGGTACTGGTTATGATACTCTATTTCCTATTGCTACATTCAGAAAGGTTTCGATTTTTTTATCTCACAAAGAAGCTAGTCTGCACAAAATATACATAAACTTTAAAGCAATGTCAAATAGTGTACATTAAAAACCGCAAAAACAGAAGAGAGGAAAAAAGGCACAGATTTTGCAACTTGTTAGGTAATTATTAACAGCAAGATTACCTATTCCCATTTCAAGGCTTAGAAAGCAAGATTCAATAGAAGTAGCAGAATGGAAGAAATGCAAAGGGCAGAGTGTTTTACGCCCTTCCATAATTCTCCAGACAATGAAGCAGGAGGAGGAGTTTTACTGCTTACAATTTTTTCTTTGGAACAATGGCAACTACACCTGCTTCGACGTGCAACTCTGTAGACGCCTGTGTTTGTCAATATATAAATGTCTTCTCTACTGTCTTCCCCTAAGGAGAAAACGTATCCTATAGCAGGCATAATACCCTCTGCAATTGACTCACAATGTATTGGAGTGGAGAATCTTGTGCTCGCCTATATTGGATTTTGAACTTGTGAAATTTCTACTATTTTCAGGATTTTCAGTACCTGACCATATTCCATCTGGATACAAGTCTATGTACAAGTACCTGATAATTTGAATTCAAAATCAGGTTGAGCTAATTTATGAAACAGTACACATGTACCGAGCTACCAAGTTTGTTAGCAAAGAAAAAGATGCAAACCTTCCATAAAGACAGGGATCAGTTTGACACCTACAGAAGTAACCACCAGTTATGGAAGCAGAACCAATAGTTTTATCAGCTTCAGAGTGGTTGTATCCCCTGACTGTGAATATGAGACTATTGGAGCTAGAACAAGTGCTTTCTTTTGTGGCATTGCTTGGATTGTGGGGATAAGGACCTTCATAGATGGACCAACCATAGTTTCCACCCTTTGTTATCATATCAATCTCTTCATACTGGTCCTATAAGATGCAGGAAGGGAGATGGTAACTTCAATAAGTGCAGACAATACTTCTGGCAAAATAACATCCTAGCAAGGTGTTTTAGAGTTTGGTTTGATGACTAAATCGGACTTCAACTAAGAAGCCAAGGCCTTCAACTGAAGAAATTCCTCCTAACATTACTATAGGTTTTCTGAGGCCTCAGCATTTTCAATTAACTAGAGAAAAATTCTTACATTACTAAGAACCTACAAGAACACTTCTTCACAGCATCAGTAAATTAAGCCACCATTTAGTCACGAAGAGTCTTTATATCATCCCCAAATACTTGAAGTTCCTCCGGTGTCGCACTCAGTAGGCCTACAAGATAATATGCAATATTTAGCGCGTAAATTCTATCAAGGACATTGTCAGATAATTAAATTAAGTTTGCCAGAATGCTCACCTTCATCATTGTTCAATCTAAACATTTCCCCATTTGAAGTGCGAATTTTTTTTGCTCTTTGGTTCTCAGTGTCCTCCACCATTCTGGTTGCCAAATTCTCCACTTTGGTTTGAAAGTCAGATGCAGTTCGTACCAGTTCTGGCAAAAAATGGCCAATTAAAAGAACCATATTCAATAACTTGAATTTAGTAGAATTATATCATTAAGAAGCACAAAGCCCTGCAACGGAAAGTTTCGGGGTGATCTTCCCGTATTAAGGATTTAAAATTTGGAGTGCAAACACCATTTCAATTCCATAAAGGAATTACATAATAAGCTGAAGTAGGAAAAGTTTAGAAGTAGAAGCTGGATTAAGTCGATTCCACTCCCAAATTTAAGAGAAATTAGATTATCAGCACATTATGCAAAAACACACACATGCCTACTTTTCTCACAAGCTACAACCACATCTTCTGCAAATTCAATCTTCTATTTGGCCAAAGATAGACATGCAGTTTCAGCCGTCCTTCTATCTTCTTCCCTTCTTCACTGTTTTATTGTTGCTAGGACATTAGAAGCTATATCAAGGTGCAGAACCCCGAAAAACTGGCCATACCCATGAGTCTGTGCAGATAGTGAGTTTTCCATAGTTGGCTGAACCTCCTTTGGAATGGAAGAGCAACGAAACAATTAATAGCAAGGTGGAAAATTCCAAGCCACTCAAGGTCTTGGCAAAGGAAGAAACATAACCTATATTAGTTGGAAAAGAGAAAACTAAAAAACAAACACTTGCATAAATTATAGTCAATATCCAAGGCAGGTATGTTCATATGAAAATCCAGATCATTTGCAGTAACACATATCTTTATTTAGCCCAGCTGCAGAAGGTTCGGATCCGAAAAATAAAAAGAGGCATTATCTAGTCATAAAATGCCACATACATGCTATTTTCAGTAATAAAGGCTTGTATCCACAGAAAGGTATCAGATTAAGTCGTTATTTTCCCAAAATGGTTTTTCATGACTTATCAAGTCAAGAAGAATTTACGAAGTTGAAGCTTTGCAGAAAAAATATTTACCTTCAAACTTCTCATCCACTGCCAGTTGCTGATACAACTCCAACGCTTCAGTAAGGGAGGCAGCAGAGTGGTCACTTAACAAGGACTGCCTTTCGAGAGCTTGTAGTTCTCTGTTGAGCTCAGCAGACTCTTTTCCCACCTGGAGAGATCATAAATTGCAAAGGAAATAATTATCAATTTATAAAGACATAAAGCATCTACTAATTTTCTGAGGATCCCCTACCTCAGAAATCTTGTTCCTTAAGAAATCCAACTTTTCATCTAGTTCAGGATTCTCAACAGCATTAATATCAAATGAAGTGTCACCAGATGGTCCATCCTAGATAAACATGCCAAAAGTAATTTTAGTTCATAGATAAAAGTGTCTAAAAGCCATCAACGGATAATGAATCAATTTTTAATAAATAACATTTAAAGTATAAAATCCATGAATAGTGGTCACCGAGATTGAGAATTCATCACCACTCAGGCATTCTGGCTTCTGCTCATCTAAAGAGCTCCATTTACTCCCAATCAGACGAATTATCAATAGAAGATAGATGCTTATATTCCTTCTACTTTCTAGTAATTGTACATGGATAACTGCAGGTTTGCAATACAGCGATAGTTGCCTCTTCAGTTGTGCACTTTCAGTAGGATGTGGAATGGAAAGCATGCTCTTTGACCCATATCCATATGAACAACTTGCACCAATCTTCTCCACTCCTACAGTTATCCTTTTACTATTTAGTGGACCAAGCTGAATGCCAGCATTTTCTATCTATATGCTATCATGGACAGACTCTATCCAACTGGTCCAGACACTCCTATTTCTTAGGGAGACAGAGATGGTTGAAGACCCAATGGACAATCATCTCACTATAAAGAAATTATTTTTGTTCTCAAACTCCATATCTCTAACTTGACATGTGCTATTGAACAAAATTAGGCAGAATGATCAAACAGATCACATCCAAAATAAAGATTTTAGTGCTCAAATATGCATGTCTTAAACAAGGGATGGTATATAAGCATGGGCAGAGCTAGGGGGCATAAGGGGGGTTCACTCGACGAAAGATGTTGAATCCCTTAGCTTCATAACGTCTTTAACTTTTATAGTTTTTGAATCCCCTTGATGAAATTCATGCATTCGCCATTATATATAAGTAAAACGGACATGTTTAAATTTTACTAAGAGAGGGATTGGATTTCCAATGTGCAGAAAATGAAGCTTTACACTTGATACGAAACAAGTTATATTTCTCAACCGAGGTAAATAAAAAACATCAATAATAGAGAACATACATCTTTAGGCAAAGAGAACCCTTGCGGAACCTTAAAGCAGTTGAGCAAACAGTACTTCTCCCATAAACTCAACCGCTTGTCCAGAGTCAATTGGATCATTTTCTTAATTTCAGCCACACCCTACAAATGAAATTTATTGTCTGTCAGTGGCCTGAGCTGCTTAAAGTTAACAATATAAATATTAAAAAAAAACAATGAAAACCAACCTCTTTTAGATCTTCCGATCGATTAGTGCCTTCAGTTTTCAGAAGATTTGCTGCCTCTCTACAGAAGGTCATAAAGGAAAACTAAAGAGCACTAGAATTTGGACGAAAATTAGTTGGACATGAAGGAAGGGAACTCCTACTTACTGGTGGAAGAAATCAAAAGCATCGTCAACTAACTCGTCTACAATATTGAGGGCCTCGTTGACGAAGAGATTCGGATTTAGGTTCAATGAATCGAACACTTTCTCGCTCTCGCTGCCTTCCATTTCCTCCTCGCTTTCCAATTTGCTCCAAGATTTGGGGCTTCTACAATTCCAAAATTCTTAGTAGCCGTTTGGACATGAATTCCAAAATAAATTTTTAAATTTGGAATTTGAATTGAAGATGAAGTTAACATTTGGTTATAATTTTTGCAATATATTTTGATGTCTTTTTTTGTAAAATCATAAAATATGATTTATACCCCATAACTTATAAAAAATATTAAAATCGCTCTATTTTAATTATTCTTGAAATAAATAATCAAACATGCTATTATTTAACTGTTATCATATTCCGCTTTACTTCACTACACAGAAGATGCAAACGGGCATGCATTTTCAAGTAAAAATGCTATTACTTAATACGCTATTGTTTAACTTTTAAAAGTATAGGATAAATTTATAAAATTAAAAACTAGTGAAAATTCATTTTAAAAAAGGGTTGAACTTGATAACCAAACATTGTTTTCAAAATTTATTTTGAAAAAAAGCAAAAAATTTGTATGCCCAAACGGGCTCTTAAATTCAAGAGTTTTTCTTTCTTTTTATTTGCACGTGTAGCCGAATCATGTAGTACATAACTATATAAAATAATAGTAATATTAGTATTATCCAAATAAGGATTTGCAAAGAACTACATATTAAAGGATAAGTACAATAAATTTATGTTGATGATCGATATGGCTCGTTATATGATAATGATTTGTTTCTTGGGGTCAAGATAATTGCATATCGTTTGGACCTATAAAAATGAACGACTAAAGTTTAATTAGATTCATGTGATTTTCAATAAAATCACCCCGTAAAGTAACAAGTGATGGTCATACCTAATTTTTTTAAAATAATAGTCATATGGATTATATTAATTTATTATATTGTACATCAAATGAATATTTTGTATAAACGTATGTAATTTTAACTTACCTTTCATCCGTAATTATTATAATTCTTCCGCCGCTCTGTCTTTTTCCAATAAATGGTTTCACTATTATTAATATGTAAATTACATCTAAAAAGTAAACAACAATAACAATAACAACAACAAACTCAGTATATTCTCATTAGGTGGGGTATGGGGAAGGTAGTCTGTATGCATACCGCATCCCTACCTAACATCTGAAAAGTACAGAATAAAATTAGTAATAAATATCAAGTAATGATGTAAAAAAAATTCATAAAATCCTAAAAGAATTACCTCTTCAAATAATACAAAATCATTTGAAATTTTTTGAGTGGAAATATCATCAAGATATTCCTTTACAATTGACTTGTTAGAAAATGCATTTCAACTTTTTTGTGCACAAAGAGTAAGTATTATAACACGATCTAATCAGTTATTAACAATATAATCAATCTTATTTGATTTAAATAAGTCCTTCCGCTTTTTAACATGATTATTTGGAAAGTATCACTCAAATCCCTATCCCCTATTAAAGATTTATCCAGTAGTTGATGTTATTAATAAAAGCAATATAAATAAGGCAAGAATATAATACAGATTAAAATGATATTATCTCTTCATTAACTAATATATTATAGACCTAAAAATACCTTCATAGTTTTTATATTTTTACGGTATTATTGAATCTCTTCGAATTACTGATATTTTATCATTCGTTCTGCTCAATAGTTTTATAGCTTGCTAATAGATTCATATTATTTTGCTAATTCTACTTGGTTTACCACATTTGCTGAGCTTGATATGATTAGGTTGACAACCAAAAAATAGTCTATAATGGTATAAAATAAGTTCTATAATTTTGTTATGATTAACGTTCTTGTTTGAAATAGACATAATTTAAAATTATTTTATAAAATATTCTATCTACATATAATTTTTTTCAGTATATTTTTGTGTATTCAATTGTTGTTTGCCTTTATTTAAGAACTTTATATGTACTAAATTTTTATCTTCCCTTTTAAATGTGCGTCTGGCTGTCACCCTTATACATATTCATCATAAACTTGACTATTTAATATTAAAAAATACCTGAAAAATCAATAGCGATGACCATTGAGATTTGAGAGTCGATTGTGGGAACCACTTACCCATTTATTACAATGGCCACCAATTCGTAACTCAACCCCCTTATTTTTATATAAAAATAAGGTTCAAGCAGAAAAATCAAGAATTTAAAGAAAGTAAAAGAGACTATTTAGATGCTATGTGTAAATGAGTAGTCAAGTTCAAACGGACCGTTTGGATACGACCTTAAAATAATCATAACTTTTCTTGCATTTTTAATAGAGGGTAAAAATTGCGTGGGGTAGTCACTTTTTAAAGTGGTATTTACTTTTTATCCAGTATTTTTTATGCTGAGCAAAAGTAGTCACTAGTCTATTAAAATTAATATGAAAAGATGGTGTTACTCTTTCTTTTATCTCTTTTCCTTCTCAAACCCTCAATCAAAATTTCAAAACTTTTTCTCCCGTTCTGCAGGAACGATGCTTATTTAGAAAAAAGAGTTTGCTATCATGTTCATACAAACTCGGCTACATATGTTGTACGTTGTCTACTGCAGCATGACATTTTCTTAACATCGTTCACAATGTTCAGGGCAATTTGTGTATCACATTTGAATATGTCACAGTAACCAATATTCTTTCACTCATCAATTTCATTTACATCCTTCTCTATCTTTGCAGAGCATGAGGCTCTGGGGAAAGTGATTTAGTACAAAATATTTCAATGTCTAGCATACGACAAATACTTCTTAACTTAGAGTTACAAGCATAGAACTAAGGGCAGGTAGTCCTGAACTTCGAGTTCCAAGTTCAAATAATAAGGACATGTAGTCCTGAACTTAGAGACATGTAGTCCTGAACTTAGAGTTACAAGTTCAAAAGTTAAGGACAGGTAGTCCTAAACATAGAGTTACAAGTTCAAAAACTAAGGACAGGTAATCCTTAACTTAGATTTACAAGCTCATAAATTAAGGACATATAGTCCTGAACTTACAGTAACAAGCTCATAAGTTAAAGGACAGTTGGTCCTGAACTTAGAGTTGGAAGTTCAAAAATTAAGGACACTTGGTCCTTAACTTAGAGTTACAAGCACAAAAATAAGGACAAGTAGTCCTTAACTTAGAGTTACAAGCCCAAAAATTAAGGACATGTGTCACACCTCCTTTTTCACCGGTAAGGGTAATAAGGGAGTTTTTCCAATTTAAGTGACATAATCGATTTTGGGATTGTTTATTAATTTCAGAGTCGCCACTTAGGATAATTTAGGGTGTCCCAAGTCACCGATTTATTTTATATCCCAAATCGAGGAAATTTTTTGACTCTATTTTGATTTGTCTACGTACCAGAAATCCGAGTAAGGAATTATGTTAACCAGGGAGAAGGTGTTAGGCATTCCCGAGTTCCGTGGTTCTAGCACGATCGCTTAACTATTAATATTTGGCCTAAATTATCCGATTGTTTACGTGTTTTAGCCTATTGTACATTTAAACTCTTTGAAATTTAGCCGCTTTTGATAAGTATGGATTTATCTTGAAAACAAGTCACGAGAACGTGCACTTGTTATGCTTTTGGACATGTTACAATTACGCTACATGAAATGCACCCGCAATTGCAACACATGATTTTAATATAGTTTGAAGTTGAAGACGGGGACATGAGTTGTCGCACCTGAGTGTAGATTACGTAGTCAGAACTATGGCTGTGACGGTCTTATAACGCCCATTTGAGGCAATGTTCGATCATTCTTTAAGTCTTATACTTTTGAAGGAGCGTTTTAGTTTTAAGATCAATTAGGACGTTTATGGATTTATCTTAAAGAAGTCACGATGGAGTGCACTTGTTGTTTTTGAGCACACGACAAACACGTCACCTGAAATGCACCCGTGGTTATTATGTACATTTTATTAATGTTCGGAGTTAAGGATTGGGGGCATGAGTTGCCACTCCCGAGTGTAGATTACGGTAATCTTGGAATGACATTTGATTTTACCCAATTTTCACACTAAAGGTATCACTCTACCTAAAGTCTTGCCTAAAATGATGTCCATTAATCTACAAATAGCATGTTTCGGGCTATGGCCATATTTTATCCTCAAATTGTTTAACCCTTTCGGCCAATCCTAGTTTTAAGCTATTTTTGTAAGAAGAGGACGCGCAACGGTTAGCGACTGCCCGAGGAGTGATCCCTCTCTTATTTCCCTTTTTTTTAAGATAAGAAAGGAGACAATAAGCCCGTCAACATTGAAGCTTCTGCTTTTGGCAACTGTTAGGCAAGTGATATCGTACGCAAGTCCGCACCTATATAGTGAGGGTGCGTTAAGGCGAGTTGATGAGCTAATACGGTTGGCTTACTTTTCATATGAAAGCTATGTTACACAACTAAAGCATGCTAACAAGGAAGGGTCTAAAATTACTGATTTACAAATCACACATTCAAAAAGTCAAATAAACACATAGAACATTGACTGAAATAGTTTTATCAACTTCAAATGACCTAAACTCATACTTTTCGATATACACATTGAGTTCTAAATATTGCTGTAAATTTTGGACTCTGAAAAACACAAGATGAATCTGATGAGAAAATACTTTGAATAGCAAATTCATATTTGTATATACTTCAAAATTCCTTTGATCTAAAAGTAGTCATTTTCAGAACTTCAATAGTTATTTACGGGGTCATTTGGACAGGTTTATTTGAACGCAAAATTGTAAGAAAAGATTTAGAAAGGGTGATTTTGAATTTTTCAATCAAATCTGAATACTTAAAAAATTAACGCATGAAACTTTGTACTTAAATTTGAATAAACAGCCTTGAGGCTAAGGGCTTTCGCGTTTTCCAAGCCCACTGGATTATGCTTAGATCCTGACGGGCCATTATCAATAGCTTGGTCCATTTTAAACTATCCAGAATAGCCATGTTTGAGTCCAGTGTACTCAAAACAAATCTGGAGCTAATTATACACATTTTTTCTGAAAATTATAGGAACACATACATACTGAAAGGAAGGACTGCTAATACAAATAAATATAATGTCTAGTCTTATATTATAATGATTATGAAAAGGTAAGTCTGAGTAATTACAATCTGAAATGAAATTACAGCTTCTACTAAAAGATACATTTTTAGATAAAGAGAACTGAAAATTAAAGCTTCTAAACTGGTTGCTCCAACTTGGGTTCTTTATGACTATGCACTTGTGCCTCCATTTGCAATTTCTGAGCACCCAAATAAGTAGGTGTGTTATGCATCCTTCAGAGCAAATCTGACCATTAAAGGGTCAGATCTGACTCTAATGATGCTATACTATATAGTACTAAAAAGAACATTTTTATGCATTCTTCCTGGAATGAACCTGATCATGAAAGAGACCAGATTCAATTCCAGTGATGCCACCCTATTAGACCCTTAACATTCAACCGTATGCTACACGACAAATTTCAGCAAGTATCCATACAAAGACTTTGACTACTCTAGGCATTTTTAAGGAGTGAATCTGACCATTTGGGGGTTCAGATTCCCTGCCTTAATGCCTTTTCAACCATATAATTGGTACCCTAAAGGGGCGTAATTTCAGTAAGTAACTAATGTTTGTGCACTACTATGGAGTGAATTTGACCATTAGAACGTCAAATTTATCCACCCTAGTGCAGATTATCTCAGTAAAAAACTAAGGCAGACACAAAGCAAACATCCAACTCGTTCTTATGAATACTAACAACACAAAATTTATAGTCTAAACATAATGACATAAACCAAACTCTACTAATCACATACCAACAAAATAACTTCAAAAGATGAAAAATACATCGAATTCATCTACCCATAAAGCTGATTGATATATTAAGCATTATATTTTCAGATTTTTTATACAACATGAAAAAGAAAGTTTCAGTTACAAAATAAATAACAAATTAACACAGAAAATAGAAGGAAAAAATTTAAATCTGAAAATTTCATTAAGAGTGAATCGTTACATACCTTTTTAAAGAGAAAAGTAACAAAAGAAAACTGACCAAATAAAGGTCAGGCAGAGATGGAAATCAGCAAGAAGAAGAAAAACCCAGCAGCAACAAACAGCAAACCCAAAACCAAACAGCCCCAGCAGGAAATTAACCCAGGAGTTTCGAGTATAGACACTTAAAGTTCCCAAAATTAGGATACCCAGGAAGAACAAGAAGCTGAGAACAAATATAATACCCTGATGGATTTTTGTTCTAAGGAAGTACTCAGATTTTCTCTTTGTTTTCTACTGATATTTTGGAAATTTTGTTTGTGAGCAGCAACTGCTATCTTTTCTGTCTTTTCGGATGTTTTCAGTAGTAAAGGTCTATTTTTTTCAGTAGTAAAAGTGTTCTTAGTGGTAAAAAAGTGTGTGTATATATAAGGGTTTTAGGATAGGATATTCTCAGCATTTTCCCTATCCTAAATGAGCTGAAAAGGGTACAAGTACAGTTGTCAACCCTATCCCTTTGGGATAGTTGTAACCTTCCAAAACATTCCAGTCCTTATTCCCCTTTTGAGTAATTAACTAGTAGTTGGAAGCTTAAGCCTCTTTGAAAGGTGAGGTTGAATTAATCTTAATAAGGCAATTAGCTAAACCTTAGATGAGTTTCTTTTAGGACTTAGGTTAGTTAATCCTATTATGTAATTAGTTTAGTAGTTTTACCTAATTAGTTGTCTAAAATTAGGACTTAGTTATCTATTTTAAGATACTAGCCTAATTATATAAAGTCCCTTTTAAAGGTCATCACTTAAATCAGATTGACCTTTAGTTAAGTGTGATTACTAATCAATGGACTTATATAAATGATTAATAAGTTATTTTTAACCTAAGGGTCCAGGATTAAACTATAGTTAACCGAGAATTGATAATTTAGCTAGAAGTCTTTGAATTCATGATCACTTATCAAAATCAAATAAAAAATAAGACTGTTAGAACAGACTTGAACTGGAAACAAATATACAACGATTATCATTTCAGGATCAAAAATAAAATCCAGAAAAGACCAAGAAATCCTAGACTAAGTAATGAAATTAAAATTAACCTAAATCAATCTAACATGCATGTTCATACTAAAGTGATTAATAATAAACTCTTCTTAAGAAAGAAGAACAAGTAGTCAGGAAGGAATCTGGAAATATAACACTAATTGAGCCGAGTAAAATTAACCAAACCCCTTTAATGAACACATAATTCATTAGGCAAGAACAGTTATGAGATCCCGATTAATTAGTAATTAATAAAACCTAGACTTAACACAATTATTACTTAAGGAAAATCTAAACTAATCAAACATTCATGGAGCAGTAATACAGTAAAACCTAAATAAATCCAAAACTGGACCAAACAAACAATTTAGTTTAAAACGAATTAAAGGAATAGAAGGAAAAAAGGGGGTACCAACTAGTGGGGGTTGTTTGGCGGATTCAGGCGACTTTGCCGGAATTTAGCCGGACTTCGGTGGACTCAACATCGACTCCCACTCGCATGAATCGATAGCTCTTGCCAGGAGCCATCGACTCATGTGAGTTTGAGTCACAGAGTAAAGACAGAATCGAACTTAAAGGATTTTAGGTTTTTGGATTCTTATATCTAAAATCGGAGTAATTGTGGACCTAATTGGGAGAAACTAGTGGGATATACGGAAAGAGGGGGAGGAGATGATGGACTGGTGAAAGTTTGGGATCGATTGGTGAAGCTCCACCGCCGGTAGGCTATTTACGGTCGGCGGAGGCGGTGAATATTTGAGGGCGGCCAGGGTTTGGTTAGACAGAAGAGAGAGAGACGGAGGGGATGGGGGTGTGAGACTTCTGGGCTTGAGAGGGGGGGAGGCTTTTGGACAGTTATATACTAGGGGGTGAGGAGTTCTCAACCGTTTGATCAAAAGAGATCAACGGTGTGGATTTGTCATAATCTAAACGGGGTCGTTTTTGGGGNAAATTGATGTTTTGCCGTCCGTATCCACTCTAATCTCGAATCTCCTTTGTAGTTGTGTTTTAGGAGTCTATTTATAAGTTTAGGGTGAACCCTAACCGTGTAGGAGACTTCTATTTCAATTGGAAAACACTTAAACCCGTCAAAACTCAGATTTGGCCGAACTGGGCAGCCCCTGGCGTTTGGACCCAAACGCCTGGCTAACGCCAGGCTAGGGCTGGCGTTTCAGCCCAAACGCCTGGCCAACGCCAGGGTAGGGCTGGCGTTTCAGATCTAACGCCTGGCTAACGCCAGGTAGGGTCAGGTTGTTTGGCACTGTCGCCCGGCTATCGCCCGGGTGTCTCCTTTCGCGTATTTTTCGACGTATTTGCATCCATTTAGCTCCGTTTCCATCTCCAATTCACCTACACATGAAATAAACTCCATTAAGCACATAACAAGTGTATTTTTATCATTAATGCGCATAAAATGTAAGGTATATCATATGTTAAACTATGCAATTTAGTCTCGCATCAGGGGGTGAGGAGTTCTCAACCGTTTGATCAAAAGAGATCAACGGTGTGGATTTGTCATAATCTAAACGGGGTCGTTTTGGGGGTAACAGGGCAGGCGGGGTTTGGGGTTTAGGTTGGGGTGTTTGAGTGTATAGAGAAGGGTTTGGCCTGGGTAATTTTGGCCCAGGTCTGAATTAATCCCTTTCTTAACTTAATATAATTAACTAATTAATTTAAATTAAATTGTAAAGACAAATAGTAACTAATTTTAACTTAGTTTCATCTAATTATAAATTAACAGATAAGTTAATAATGAGCAACACTATTTAATTTAATACTCCTAATAAATTCTGAAATTTTGTTGGAAAGAATGATTAAATTAAGCGATTATCAATTAAATTTGTATTATGCCAAATAACCTTATTTCGTTATTCAATAATAATTTTGTAATTTTCTGATAATAATGATTAAGGTTACGCACCTAATTATGAAACTTTAAATCATTTATAAATTTTAGAAGATGAATTATGATTATGCAATGCAAAAACGATTCACAAAAAACACTGAAATTCAACAAAATTTATAAGACTAATTAATTTATTGAATTTTGTAGGAATACATGGTAGGTAAAAAATCACATGCTCACAGCTGCCCCTCTTTGCTCGGAAACACGAAGAGTTTTCGGGCAAAGACAAAGTGAGCAGTCATGAACGATTTTTACTCGTTCGCATACTCTATGTGAAGCTTTTTGAAAAGTTTGACCGAACCCTGCTTCAAGGTTGCCTATATATCCTTGGCTATAAAATAATCAGGTCAGTATAGTTCTGGAGGTTTTGGTAGCTGGGACTACCAGGCAACTGTGATTTCACTGTTGTTGCTGCTGGTACTTCTTGTTGAGCTCCTTATTACACCAAAATCAAAAAATAAAAAAGACTAAACTAGCCTATCAGCTATGAGTTCCAAAATGCATATCTATACATCTTCTGCGACTTGATCTTGAGTCTTGGTTGTTTCTTCACGCAGACTCTGATCTGAATCTTGATGCTTGTTAGCTGTATGTGCAGGTTCACTCTTATTCAGCTTTTCGGATCAAGACAGGATATACTGGACGGATGACTTCAATCTGCTCTGAATAGTCCATATCTTCCCCGTTTCTGTGCTTTTGGATTCAATCTTCTCTTTCTTCTTTCGTTTTATTATTTTTTGGATCGAAACTTCTTCTTTTGGTCGTCTCGAGTTCCAATGTCCTAAAATTGTAATCTGCACAAAAATCAAAACAAACGAACGAAATTTTCTGCCCCAGTTTTCACTAGGAAAATTTCGTGAGTTATTGTAAGGAAATCTACACTACTTTGTTATTGAAAGCAATGAACAAGTTATGCTGTCGTTAAGAAAAGATAACCAGGTTATGCTGATGTCTGAGGAGGATCAACGGGTTATGCCGTTGTCAAGAAGAAATTACCAGGTTATGCTGTTGTCTGGGAAGGTCAACAGGTTATGCTGCTGTTTGAGGAGGATCAACAGGTTATGCCGTTGTCAAGAAGAAATTACCAGGTTATGTTGTTGTCTGGAAAGGTCAACAGGTTATGCTATTGCCGGAACAGAGAACATTGGGTCATGCTGGTGTCAGGAAATGTTCAACAAGTTATGTTGTTGGCAAGAAAGATCACCAGGTTATGCCGGTGTCTGGAAAGGTCAACAGGTTATGCTGTTACCCGGGGGCAAAGAGATTACTGGGTTATGCCAGTGTCAGGGAATGATCAACAAGTTATGCTATTGTCAGAAAAAGATCACCAAGTTATGCCGGTGTCTGAAAAGGTCAACAGGTTATGTTGTTGCCTGGGGAAAAAAGATCACTGGGTTATGCCAGTGTTTGGAGAAGAAAAGATCACCAGGTTATGATGGTGTCTGGAACAGGTTATGTTGTTGCCTGGGGAAAAGAGATTACTGGGTTATGCCAGTATCAGGGAATGATCAACAAGTTATGATGTTGTCAGAAAAAGATCACCAGGTTACGCCGGTGTCTGGAAAGATCAACAGGTTATGTTGTTGCCTGGGGAAAAGGGAATGATCAACAGATTATGTTGTTGTCAGAAAGATCACCAGGTTATGCCGGTGTCTAAAAAGGTCAACAGGTTATGCTGCTACCTGGGGAAAAGGGAATGATCAACAGGTTATGTTGTTTGTTAGAAAAAGATCACCAGGTTATGCCGGTGTCTGGAAAGGTCAACAGGTTATGTTGTTGCCCTGGAAAAGGGAATGATCAACATGTTATGATGTTGTCAGAAAAAGATCACCAGGTTATGCCGGTGTCTGGAAAGGTCAACAGGTTATGTTGTTGCCCCGGAAAAGAGATCACTAGGTTATGCCAGTGTCAGGAGGTGATCAACAGGTTATACTATTTTCAGAAAGATCACCAGGTTATGCTGGTGTCTGGAAAGGTCAACAGGTTATGATGTTGTCAGAAAAAAATCACCAGGTTATGTCGGTGTCTGGAAAGATTAATAGGTTATCCTGTTGTCTGGGAAAAAGAGATCACTGGGTTATGCCAGTGTCAGGAAATGATCAACAGGTTATGCTATTGTCAAGAAAAGAAAAGATCACCAGGTTATGTTGGTGTGTTCTAGGGAGTGGGACCCTATGTTGGCATCAACTAAGGAATGGAATGTCCTTGGTTGGAAAAGGTCTGGCTAGGGATTGGGGACCCTACGTTGCTTTTGGTTTGAATCATTTTCAACTTCATTTCTTCTTTTCTTTTCTTTTCTTTTCATTTTATTTTGAGTGAATGCGGGAAATAATTTTGGATAAAACTTCCCTTTTTGGATTCGTTGCTGCAGAGCTCCTTTTAGCCCTTGCGCAATTCCTTTTGGTTGCACCTGCTCGTTGCACAGTTGCTTTTGAGTTGTACCTGTTTCAGATTTTCAAACAGAGAACAATTTGTTAGTTTGAAATTGTGGTTGGTTTTGCGGCCTTTTTCAACTACTTGATCTCAGCTCTTTTGACGAAGATCTCAACCACTTGCTTGTTTGTTGGGGATTGGGTTTCATCTCTAAATCCGGGGACCTGGCTTTCTAGATTTACCATGGTGATCGGTAGCGTGGGACCCAAAATTTGACTTTATTTCTCCTCTGTAGGCCTTTCAGTTGCTTTTTCCTTTTGGATTTTTCGAGTTTTGGGGAAGTTTCGGCCCCTCAAACTCTGATACAATGGTTAGTCGTGTAGGACTTAACCTTTTTGACTTTGCTTCGCCTTCATCGGCCTCTCATTTTTGACTTAATTCTAAAGCATTTGGAGCACTTCGGCCTTTCAACTTTGCCGAGAGGGTTAGCCACGTGGAACTTAATCTTTCACTTCAATCGCCTTTATAGATATTTCAATTTGATTTTCTCCTTCCAAGGGTTTTATGTTTGAAGCATGGGCCGTCGCGGCAGTTGGAATCGACTCAATGCCCCTGATGAGGCTTAGTCCCCTTTGCATGTTGGCTTGCGTTAAACGAGAACCCTGTAAATCAGTTTTGCCATCTTTTCTTTGTTTTACCTTAGAAACAGAGTCAGACTGAAATGGATTGAAAGAGAATAACAAATAAATGGAGACAATGAATTTTGACAAGAAATATCCCTTTCGGGGAAGAGAAGAAGGACTTATCTGGAGTGTATGCGGCCTTTAATAAACATGACATGCGTCTTGGACTGGATGCCTGATCTATATAAACCATCTGACTCTCAGAAATTTGTCACAACTTTTAACTCGAGGTCGAGAAACCTTACCCCAGACCATGTCGATATCAGTAAACAAATCGCCCTCTTTTCGATTAGCGGTGCCCTTTTCGGGTTTTCACCGACTAACCTCTCTCATTTCTCTTCTCGCCATCGCTCTGTAGTACTCTTTGCGAGTTTTCACTAACAAGACTCTCTCATTTTTAATTTCTATGCTCAGCATCGCCTTATGGTGCCCGTGTGGGTTTTCACCAATAAGACTCTCTCATTTTAATTTCTCTGCTTGCTCATGTTCGATCCAAATAGCTGTATCTTCTAATTTTGACTTTCCTTCGCCGATCGATCAGAAGGACTTGAATAGGATTTGGGGGTAAAAAGAATTTGAATTGATATACAACTTTGGAACTTTTCAGGAGAATCATTGCCGAATCTCAACACTTGCCCCAGCTTAAACTCTTGGGGAAATGTGGATTTTTATTTTGGTGTGACTGAACCCCAGGGAGAGGCTGCCTACGTATCCTTTCGGAATCAAGTCAGACGTAGTTCAAGGAAACATTTTTTTTTGTTTTGATTTTTCTATTGATTTTTCTTTTGTTCTTTTTTTTTCAATATTTTCTCTCTTTTTTTTCATTTCATATTTTCATTCATCATTTTTTTTCCATAACACTTTGGGGATCCAAAGAGGGTAATAAAAGAAGGGTAACCGGCTCAAAGGGTTTGCAAAAAGGGTTAATGGTGTTTGGGTAGCGAGAATGAAAGCCTTCGTCACCTCAATCAGAGAACATTTAATATTATATGGAGGATAAAATGTAGTACCTTTTGACTGCATCTGCGTTGACAACCGTTTCGGGGTCATTTCCTTCGATGTCCCCCAGGTATAACCCTCATTTTGGTAGCAATTTCCTTATGATGTATGGACCTTTCCAATTCGGGGCGAATTTTCCTTTCGCCTCTTCGTGGTGCGGGAGGATACGTCTTAAGACAAGTTGCCCCACTTCGAAGTTCCTAAGTCGCACTTTCTTGTTGTAAGCGCGGGCCACTCTTTGTTGGTACAACTTCCCGTGGCACACTGCGGCCATCCTTTTCTCATCAATCAGAGTTAATATTTCCAGTCGGGTTTTGACCCACTCATCATCCTCAATTTCTGCTTCGACAATAATCCGAAGGGAAGGAATTTCAACTTCTGCGGGTATTACGGCTTCAGTGCCATACACCAATAGGTAAGGAGTAGCTCTAACCGACGTGCGCACGGTCGTGCGATATCCCAACAATGCAAAAGGCAGCTTCTCGTGCCATTGCCTGGATGTTTGAATCATTTGCCTGAGAATTTTCTTGATCTTTTTGTTTGCTGCTTCAACGGCGCCATTGACTTTGGGCCGGTAAGGGGTGGAGTTGCGGTGTGTGATTTAGAATTGTTCACATACCTCCCTCATCAAGTTACTGTTCAGATTCGCGGCATTGTCGTTAATGATAGCTTTTGGGATACCAAAACGACAGATGATATTAGAGTGCATGAAATCCACCACCGCTTTCTTAGTGACAGCTTTGAACGTGACTGCCTCGACCTATTTTGTGAAATAGTCGATAGCAACCAAGATGAATTTGTGCCCGTTTGAGGCTCTTGGCTTGATTGGCCCGATGACATCCATTCCCCAGGCAACAAATGGCCAGGGTGCTGACATAGGATGCCGTTCTGATGGTGGTGCATGGATTAAGTCGCCATGTATTTGGAACTTATGGCACTTGCGGACGAAACCGAAATAATCTTTCTCCATGGTCATCCAATAATATCCAGCCCGCAAGATTTTCTTTGCGAGGACGTACCCGTTCATGTGGGGACCGCATACTCCTGAATGCACCTCGCTCATAATCCTTTCGTCTTCTTTGGCGTCTACATATCTTAACAGATTTATATCGGGAGTCCTTTTATACAGTACTTCCCCACTTAGGAAGAAATTGCTGGGGAGCATTCGGATGGTTCTCTTTTGGTCTCCGTTGGCCTGCTCTGGATATTCTTTTGTCTTCAAGAATCTTTTGATATCATGATACCATGGTCGGACGTCAGGTTCTACTTCGACCATGTTGTAATAACCATGCCTTTCCTTGATTTGAATCTCCAACGGGTCGATGTGAACATTACCCGGATATGGCAGCATTGCAGCTAGGGTAGCCAGCGCATCGGCTAACTCGTTGTGGCACCGAGGAATATATCTGAACTCAACAACTTTGAATCATTTGCTAAGATCTTCCACATGTTTTTTGTAGGGAAGGAGCTTAACATCTCGAGTCCCACTCTCCCTTAGCCTGCTTGATGATCAAATCGGAATCCCCCATGATCAATAATTCTTCTACATCCATGTCAACGGCCATGTTCATACCCATTATACAAGCTTCATATTCGGCAGTATTGTTTGTACAGAAGAACCGAAGGCGGGCCGTGGCGGGATAGTGTTGTCGCGTGGGCGAAATCAAGATTGCCCCTACTCCAACACCTTTTGCATTGACTGCTCCGTCAAAGAACATTTTCCACGTGTTAGTGTCCTCTGAGATTACTTCGACAGAATTGACTTCCTCATCTGGAAAATAAGTGCTCAAAGGTTGGTATTCATCATCAACAGGATTCTCAGCTAGATGATCGGCCAAGGCTTGAGCTTTCATGGCTGTGCGGGTGACATAGACAATGTCGAATTCTTTGAGAAGGATTTGCCATTTTGCTAATCTCCCGGTGGGCATTGGCTTTTGGAATATGTTCCTCAAAGGATCCAGCCTAGTGATGAGGTAGGTGTTATAAGCCAACAAATAATGTTGGAGCTTCTGAGCAACCCAAGTTAGAGAGCAACAAGTTCTTTCCAACAGAGTATACTTGGCTTCATAGCTTGTGAACTTCTTGCTCAAGTAATATATGGCCTGCTCTTTCTTCCCGGTTGCGTCATGCTGCCCGAGAAGCACCCGAAGGAATTTTCTAACACCGTCAGGTATAAGAACAAAGGCCTCCCCGGTTCTGGCGGGACTAGCACTGGCGGATTCGATAAATATTCTTTGATCTTGTTGAAAGCATCCTGGCATTCGTCTGTCCATTTTATGGCTGCATCTTTCTTCAACATCTTGAATATAGGCTCACATGTAGATGTCAACTAAGCGATGAACCTGCTGATGTAATTCAACCTACCCAGTAGACTCATGACTTCCTTCTTGGTTCTTGGAGGTGGGAGATCCCGAATAGATTTTATTTTTGTCGGGTCCAGCTCGATGCCCCGTCGACTGACTATAAATCCCAGTAATTTTCTGGATGGAACTCCGAAAGCACACTTGGTTGGGTTTAATTTCAAATCATATTTACGCAGGCTTTCGAAGAATTTCCTCAAATGCTGCACATGGTCACCTTGCATCTTGGATTTAATGATCACATCATCCACGTACACCTCAATCTCCTGATACATCATGTCGTGGAATATGGCGGTCATGGCCCTCATATAAGTTGCTCCAGTGTTCTTCAAACCAAATGGCATGACTCGGCAACAGTAGGTTCCCCAAGGTGTAGTGAAGGCTGTCTTTTCTGCATCCTCTTCATCCATCAACACCTGGTGATATCCAACATAGCAATCGACGAAAGACTGTACCTTATGTTTGGCACAATTGTCAACTAGGATATATATGTTTGGTAGTGGAAAGTTATCTTTGGGACTCGCTTTATTCAAATCTCGATAGTCGACACATACTTGGACCTTTCCGTCCTTCTTAGGTACCGGAACCACATTGTCCAGTCAGGTGGTTTATTGGACCACTCGGATTACTCCAGCTTTTAGTTGTTTAGCGACCTCTTCTTTGATTATGTCACTCATGTTCGTTATAAATTTCCTTTGCTTTTGTTGGACAGGTGGATAACCGGGGTAGGTCGGCAATTTGTGTACCACCAAGTCCATACTTAGTCCGGGCATGTCGTTGTAGGACCAAGAAAACACGTCTTTGAATTCAAATAGGGGTTGAATCAAGGCGTCTTTAGTTCCTTCATCCGTGTGGATGCTTATCATGGTTTCTCGAACCTCCTCTGCATTACCCAAGTTAACGGGTTCTGTTTCGTTTAAGTTCGTCTTAGGCTTATTCTCGAATTTTTCCAATTCACGATTTATTTCCCTAAAAGACTCATCTTCATCATATTCCAATTCTTGATTCATTATTTCGAGGTTAGACAACGTATTAAGATCAGAGCATGAAGTCCACAAGCATGTCATGTTTTTTAAGGCCGCATTATTAGGACTGAAAAATAAGAAAAATAAACGAATATTAGAAAGAATAATAGACGATGAAATTTTGATTGCATTTCATTGAATTTGAACATAGGAAGGTTTACATCGGAATTCAAAAGGAAAGAAATTAGAAACACTTGAGCTACACCTAAAATAACTTATAGTGCAGGAAAGATGGCAAAACTGAACTACCGGGACTCCCGCCTGATGGGGAATGGAGTAGCCTTCCAATTTTGGAGCTTAGCGTCAAGCCCCATATACTGCACTTCAGCAGTGCTGGATCCTTCTCTTGGTTGGACCATATGAGCCTCATACAAAATCTGTCTCATTGCTCTGCAGATTTCTTCAATTTCTTCGGCCGTGAAAGACTCCTCCTCTTCCTCTACGTATTTTGCTTTGGCGAATGATTCGGTGATGTGCGGGATTGGCTGAGGCAATACCCAACCATCTTTCTTACGTTGGTCAGCCCATTTTTCATCATCGGGAGTAGCTTGAAACCTTATGCCGAAGAACTTTTTACCGGTAGGCAAGGTGATAGGTTCTTTGATGCCTTGCAAGGACACCCCGAGCCCTTTTCCAGATGTGTACCCATGTTTAATCATGTCGATAGCGACCATAATTGATGCGTTTGATAGGAAGGTTTGAGGGCACGGGGTTCCTTCTTCATATTAGCCCGCAACCACAATCTCGAAAGCCTGGTAGACTATGTGCTCGCTGCCTTCTCTTGCTTCCAGGCATGGGACTGATGGGTCCCTGTAAATAGATTGCTCGTCCTCTCCATGGACCACAATTTCCTGGTCTTCATACTCGAACTTAACCATCTGGTGGAGAGTAGATGGCACTGCCCCTGCTGCATGGATCCAAGGCCTTCCCAGGAGATAATTGTAGGAAGTATCCATATCTATGACCTGGAATGTCACTTCAAAATCTACAGGGCCGATTATCAAGACCAAATCAATCTCCCCGATTGTGTCGCTCTTGATGCCATCGAATGCGCAGACGCACACATTGTTGGGCCTAATTTTTTCAGTCCCGATCTCCATTCTTTGTAGGGTCGAAAGAGGGCAAATATCAACCCCACATCCGCAGTCCGCCATAACTCTTTTCACATAGTACCCTTCACATTTAACAGTTAGGTAGAGAGCTTTGTTGTGGGCTGCCCCTTCTGGGGGCAAGTCATTTTTGCTAAATGAGATCTGGTTGACTTCAAAAAATCGTTCTGCCATTCTTTTCATTTGCTCAACTGTGGTCTCGGCCGGAACATATGTTTCATTAAGTGTTTTGATCAAGATTATCTGATGCTTGTTCGAACTTATCAGCAACGATAAAAGTGAGACCTGAGTGGGGGACTTTCTGAGCTGCTCAATTACGGCGTATTCAGAGGTTTTCATATTTTTGAATAATTCTTCTGCCTCTCCGGTACTGATCGGCTTCTTAGGCGGAAAGCGTTTCTGCTTGCTTTTGTTCAGTTCTTCCAAGTTGAGGTATTTCTCTGATGAGTTTATCTCACTCGTTTCCCCAGTAATTTCTTTTCCTTTGTACGTCACCACTGTCTTGTTGTAATTCCAGGGGACGGCAGTACTATTCCTCACGGGAGTCTGCGACGTGCGGCTAATAACCACGGGCTCATTCAGCCTTGGTGAAATTATTTTCCCCCGCACCACATTCTTCCTCTTTGGCACGTGCATTTTTGGGTCGTTCATCATTGCTTTTTTGAATTGTAACCTTCTGAGAGGACTTAACACACTTTGTTCCTTCCTGGGTGCCTTGGGGACGTAAAGAACAGCGTCTTTAGAGAGTCCCATATTTTTCTTGGCTTCAGCCTTCCCCGTGGCCTGGGGGACGGGGTTACTCTTCTTCATTTCCTTGTCTGGTTTGGGTGCTGCCTTGGGCTTTTTCTCCACATCTGCGATGGCGATGATAGCTTTTAAAGCTAGATCAAAATCCCGGTCTTCGCAAATCATGCCAATGATGGGCCCATTATTATGAGTGGGCAATGTATTGTTCATCACATTGGGAGCTTCTTCGTCCCTTAACACCACTTTCTTTTGTTCTATAAGGTTTTCCACGACTCTTTTGAGGGTCCAACACTCCTCCGTGTCGTGCCCTTCTGCTCCGGAATGGTACGCACAATTGGTTCCCGGCTTGTATGATGCTGATGCTGGGTTTTTCCTGGTCGGAGGTACGGGCTGCAGAAGCCCCATATGGACTAACTTTGGGAAGAGGCTTGAATACGGCTCACCGATAGGAGTGAAGTTAAGTCTCCTCGGTGGTTCAGGGGGGTAGGTATTGTACGTATAGTTGTTTTGGGGAGGGCGTGGATTATATGGAGCTGGGAAGATGGTTATTTCTCGGGGGTGGAGTTCTGTTCTGGTTGTATTGTTGTTGCGGCCTGGGATGTAGCTGAGCGTTCATCACCACATAGGGAAAAGGGGAAGTAATATAAGTTGCGTCTTGGTGAGGATAGTAGTGTTGGGAAGATTTGGGTAATGGACGTGGGTATTGCCGAGAATTCCTAACATCGGAAGCCATCATGGCCCCTTCTTCTTTCTTCTTTCTGTTGGCTGCACTCCCGGAGCCGCTTTGGATGGCCGAGAGGTTGCTCTTATGGCCGACTGGCTCAGGATACGACCGGTCTTTAGGCCATTCTCAACCATTTCTCCAATTTTGATTGCTTTCGCAACTGGTTTGCCCATGGCGGACATCATATTTTGGAAGTAATCAGCTTCCTGTGCTTGTAGAAAAACACTGACCATTTCAACCTCATATATCGGAGGTTTGACCCTGGAGGCCTGCTCGCGCCACTTAATGGCGTACTCTCTGAAACTTTCTGAGGATTTCTTTTTGATATTGGATAGAGAATTCGTATCAGGAGCGATGTCCACGTTGTATTGGAATTGCCGAACAACGTCCCATGCCAGGTCATCCCATATGTGCCAGCGGAATATATCCTGGTCCATGTACCATTCTGATGCAATCCCTGTCAAGCTTTCTCCGAAATATGCCATGAGAAGTTCCTCTTTCCCACCTGCTCCCTGGAGCTGGTTGCAATACCTTTTCAGATGAGCTATGGGGTCCCCATGTCCATTATATTTTTCGAACTTGGGGGTTTTAAACCCGAGAGGCAAGTGGACGTGCGGGAACATGCACAAGTCTGCATAGGAGACGCTTTTCTGCCCGCTCAGACCCTGTATATTCTTGAGGCTCTACTCAATACTCTTCATTTTCCGAGCTATTTCTTCATGATCGGGGTTTTTCTTATCTTGTCCCAAAGTGACCTCAGACTGAGGTTGTTGGGGGTATGCATTGGGAGTAACATGAGTGGTATCCAAATGGACGGACAGTGTTTGGAATGTGAATGCTGGTGGCTCCAAGATTGGCCCAGAGATAGTCGGTGGAGCCGTGGAAGAGATTGGTGGTGCGGTGAAGATGTTGGAAGACATACCGGAAAACTGGGCCTGAGGGCGAACCTCAGAAGGCCTTCCGGCAAAGTGAGCCGACATAGTTGAATATCCAAACGGCGTGGCTGGATAACTTATGGGATGTTGGAGGTCCCGCCTGTCTTGGGAATTATCTCTGGGAAACCCGGGATGGTACTGGGCGGTTCCCTACCATTGGACCATGTGTCCCACATTTCCAGCATGCGGCAACGCAGAGTCCTGTTCTCTTCAGCTGTTGCTGACCCGGATGTTGGGATAGTTGGATTTAGGTCTTCCACGGAAGAGTTGACGATTGATAAGTGACTTTCGGATGTCATTTCTATGCTCCCTTTTGATCTAGTGAAGTAAGGATGGGAAGCCAGGTTACCGCAAAACCAACCACCTAAAAATACCTTTTAAGATTGAACCAACAAAACATTAGGTTGAAGCATTTATCACATAGGGAATCGCGCGTTTGGGGTATGCAATGCACCTAGGCAATTAAATGATTTCTATATGTTTTGCAACAGTTGTGTATTTCATCCCGATTTTATTTCTTGGTTTTGAACTTTTCCCTTTTCTTTGTCATTTTATCACTCTTGTCCTTCTTTTTGTTATTATTTTCCGCTCTTTTATTCCTTACTCGGTTTCTTTTCTTAAGGTTATGATCGAATCCTATGTGGATTGCCTACGTATCACGGCGCCGCGTGAATCAGATCATCATGTAGTTCAAAGGATAAATCTGAGGGAAATAAACATTTTTCTAAAACTTTCATTCATTAGAAAAAAAATACTTCCGATTACAAAAAAATTTAGCCCACTTTTGGAAATTTAAAATTACAAAACAGACTCAACACATACTTTTCTTGGAAATGTAAAAGCTACAGTGGACTTAGATAGGAAAATACAGACTCGAGAAAACATCAAGAATACATCAGTGCTTCTAATGATCCAGGGACCCGCGGGACATCATTCGACTTTGCCACAGGTCTGCGTATCATATCTTGCTGGAGGCGGCATAGGTCATCCATTATCTTGTGGACGAAGATCATTACCGCTGAGAAGAAGGTGGTCCAAGTCATATCTTCGCGTTCCTGGCATTTGGTGACAATGTAATCGGCTATATCCCGGACTCTTTGCCTGATGATACCTTTTTCCTGAAGTAGACGCCCGATATGTTGGGATCTTGCCTCTAAAACCTAGGCGTCTTCGTGGCTCTACTCTTGCCATTATTGCAATTCGTCTTCCAACTGAGCTACCATGGTGTAGTACTGTTCCCTTTCTACCTTAAATCTTTTTTCTTGCTTGGCCGTTTCGTTTTCAAAGGTGGCCATCCTTTCTTTTAAGCCCATAACTTCTTGGTCATGCTTTCTTTTCATTTTTTGCACGAATTCTGCTCTTTCTTCTGCATTCTTTGCCAATTTTGCTCGAACTTGGGTCAAATCCTCTTCGTCTTTGTCCAGGTCATCACCATAGCTACACAACTTTTGCCTGAGGCTGGTAACTAGCCTTTCGTCAGCTCTGCTTCTCTCAGGGTTTTTAATGGCTATCCTCATTTTCTGGATTTGAGCCCGCAGGGCCTCATTTTCTTTGTTCAACCTGTTTCTATATCCTTCGAGTGCAGCAGTTTGTAGAGTGTTTTTGAATTTGAGCTATCTGATCTGGGCCTCCAGTTTACTTATTCTAGCTCGGTAGTTGTTTTCCCTCTCTAACCAAACCCAGTGTTCTTGCGTCTGCTCAGTAAAATGTTGCACGTGAGGTCTTTTCGCAGGTCGCTCCGGTTCTTGGTGCTCTCTGCCTCTTCTGCCATACCAAGAAGTGTAGGCGAGATCCACTTCCCCCTTGGATAAATTTCTTACCCGAGTCTGAGGTTCTAAAAAGTCTGCACTTGTTCTAGATTTGACGGACCCTACCTTCAGGAAATGCAGCTCTCGGACATAACTCAATGGCTTGTTGGCTTAAGTCCTCATCATGTGGAACACCCTGTTGTCTTCCCAACTATCGTAAGACCCGATGCGGGGCATATGGCTGAATGCTTCGCAGACCCATTAACAAAAGATAGCACACCTCAGCAGACATATTGATAACCTCGCCGACAGAGAGCCACCCGAATGTCCACTCGATTCGGTCGGCAGTCAATGAACTCAAATGTGAGTGCCAGGCCTCTGTGCCCTCAGGAAATTTGTGGCCCTCTACCCGAGTACCATGTTCTTCGATACAATTCAAACCGGTTAAGTCATAGTTCATGTAGCCTGGGCGGTCATAGAGGTGCTCGATCATCCAAATTTGTAGGAGCAGATTGCACCCTTCAAAGAATTTTCCTCCAGACTGGCAAATCGTCTAGGCGCGGTAAATCTCAGCTAAAACCATTGGTATAAGGGTGCCATTGAACTTTTTTATCATGAAATCCGCCATCCCCACCTGTCTGATATCTATGATTCCATCACTCCTTGGGCAGATTAAGGTGCCCAGGAATGCTACCACAAAAGCTAGCCCCCAGCGGGCTTCCCATTTAGCCTGGTTCTTGTGAGTTAGACCGGTGTTGTCCACTTCATAACCCCGAGTATCTCCATAACATTTGTACAAAAAAGAGAACGTGTAGAATCCTTCGAATAGGTGTTGGTCTTGGATGTCCCGACTAATGTTCAAAAGATCCAAGAACTTATGTGGAGTTACCGCCCTGGGTGCCACCGGATGCCGACTTCTAAGATTGTCATTAAGACCAGCATACCCCGCTATTTCCTCTAGCGTGGGTGTCAAATCAAAGTCTGAAAAGTGGAATACGTTGTGGGCGGGGTCCCAAAATGATACTAAAGCTTCGACGATGTCCAACCTTGGCTTGATTTTAGAAGACCAGTGAGTCCACCTAAAACTTTTACAACAGACTTTCTACTAACTTCCCCCAAGTCGCTCCACCACATATGGAGTCCCAAGGGGATTTCCTCGACGGCCCTAAAGGGAATGTTTTCAACTGTATTCATCTTGCACATTTGTTTTGATTAAAAACCACTAAAATTTTGACTGAATGCGAAAAAGTGTTATTTTTTGTTGTTGCAAAAAGTCTTGTAATAAAGAAAATGGACCATCCTTTTGAATACGTCCCTTCAATACTTCGGGTAGAAAGTTTTTAGGGCTGTGTTCGCTAGTTGGGTCAAAATTTGGGGAAAAAAAATCACAAGCGGCTACTTTTGCGAAAAATAACCTTCCGGTGCCCCGTTTGGACAATTTGGCTATTTATGCAAGAATGGCGTCACCTAATTTTGTTTAGGACCATATCTTTTGATTTTGAAAAATAAGGTTGGAACCGATGAGGGTTGCCTACATATCCCACACCGGTGAGAATCAAACAATGCGTAGTTCGGAGAAATCTTGACTAATTAAAAATCTACACCTACTCACTTTGTTTTGGAATATTATTTTCCTTCTTCATTTTCAGAAATTTTGGCAGAGTCTCGGGATATTTCAAATACAGGAATTTTCAGAACAAGGTAAATTTTCTATTCTACCTCACTCTTGGTTTTTCTGTTTGTTTTTATTTTTTAGCCGGTCAACACACAAGCCGAAACAAATAAATACACACGTAGCAGGTAAGATGCATCAGGATAGTCTTTCATTTCGGGTACACCTGTCCTAGACGGACCCAACCCCTGTGTTGAGTCCCCTAAGTCAAAATGCACGTGATGCAAATAATCTTTCCTACTAGGGATCCGGCATGAGGCTATGTTATACTAGANGTCACACGAAGTGCACACTTCCCAGATGATTTAGAAGACTCAGAGAGAAGAGGGTTTCGACACAATTTATATACAGTTCAAATAATATCAAAGCGGTAAAAAGCGACATTTAGCACGTTAGGTTTAAACATGTAACAATCAGATAATAAAGCCAAATAAAACAGTTTATTCTAAGATCGAATTCTTGAACCTTGAACCAGAGATTCTGGGTTCTAATACCCCAGCGGAGTCGCCAGAGCTGTCACACCTCATTTTTTACCGGTAAGGGTAATAAGGGAGTTTTCCAATTTAAGTGACATAATCGATTTTGGGATTATTTATTAATTTCAGAGTCACCACTTAGGATAATTTAGGGTGTCCCAAGTCACTTGTTTATTTTATATCCGAAATCGAGGAAATATTTTGACTCTGTTTTGATTTGTCTGCGTACCAGAAATCCGAGTAAGGAATTGTGTTAACCCGGGAGAAGGTGTTAGGCATTACCGAGTTCCGTGGTTCTAGCACGGTCGCTTAACTATTAATATTTGGCCTAAATTATCCGATTGCTTACGTGTTTGAGCCTATTGTATATTTAAACTCTTTGAAATTTAGCCGCTTTTGATAAGTATGGATTTATCTTGAAAATAAGTCACGAGAACGTGCACTTGTTATGCTTTTGGACATGTTACAATTACGCTACATGAAATGCACCCGCAATTGCAACACGTGATTTTAATATAGTTTGAAGTTGAAGTCGGGGACATGAGTTGTCGCGCCCGAGTGTAGATTACGTAGTCAAGACTATGGCCGTGACAATTTTATAACACCCATTTGAGGCAATGTTCGATCAATCTATATGTTTTATACTTTTGAAGGAGTGTTTTAGTTTTAAGATCAACTAGGATGTTTATGGGTTTATCTTAAACAAGTCACGATGGCGTGCACTTGTTGTTTTTGAGCACACGGCAAACACGTCACATGAAATGCACCCGTGGTTGTTATGTACATTTTATTAATGTTCGGAGTTAAGGGTAGGGGGCATGAGTTTCCACTCCCGAGTGTAGATTATGGTAATCTTGGAATGACATTTGATTTACCCAATTTTCACACTAAAGGTATCACTCTACCTAAAGGCTTGCCTAAAATGATGTTCATTAATCTACAGATAGCATGTTTCGGGCTATGGCTATATTTTATCCCCAAATTGTTTAACCCTTTCGGCCGATCCTAGTTTTAGGCTATTTTTGTAAGAAGAGGAAAGCTATGTTACGCAACTAAAGCATGCTAACAAGGAAGGGTCTAAAATTACCGATTTACAAATCACACATTCAAAAAGTCAAACAAACACATAGAACATTGACTGAAATAGTTTTATCAACTTCAAATGACCTAAACTCATATTTTTCGATATACACATTGAGTTCTACATATTGCTGTAAATTTTGGACTCTGAAAAACACGAGATGAATCTGATAAGAAAATACTTTGAATAGAAAATTCATATTTGTATATACTTCAAAATTCCTTTGATCTAAAAGTAGTCATTTTCAGAACTTCAATAGGTATTTACGGGGTCATTTGGACAGGTTGATTTGAACGCAAAATTGTAAGAAAAGATTTAGAAAGGGTGATTTTGAATTTTTCAATCAAATCTGAATACTTAAAAGATTAACATATGAAACTTTGTACTTAAATTTGAGAATAAACAGTCTTGAGGCTAAGAGCTTTTTACGTTTTCCAAGCCCAGTGGATTATGCTCAGACCCTGACGGGCCATTATCAATAGCTTGGTCCATTTTAAACTATCCAGAATAGCCATGTTTGAGTCCAGTGTACTCAAAACAAATCTGGAGCTAATTATACACATTTTTTCTGAAAATTATAGGAACACATACTTATTGAAAGGAAGGACTGCTAATACAAATAAATATAATGTTCAGTCTTATATTACAATGATTATGAAAAGGTAAGTCTGAGTAAATTACAATCTGAAACAAAATTACAGCTTCTACTAAAAGATACATTTTTTAGATAAAGAGAACTGAAAATTAAAGCTTCTAAACTGGTTGCTCCAACTTGGGTTCTTTATGACTATGCACTTGTGCCTCCATTTGCAATTTCTGAGCACCCAAATAAGTAGGTGTGTTATGCATCCTTCAGATCAAATCTGACCATTAAAGGGTCAGATCTGACTCTAATGATGCTATACTATATAGTACTAAAAAGAACATTTTTATGCATTCTTCCTGGAATGAACCTGATCATGAAAGAGACCAGATTCAATTCCAGTGATGCCACCCTATTAGACCCTTAACATTCAACCGTATGCTACACGACAAATTTCAGCAAGTATCCATACAAAGACTTTGACTACTCTAGGCATTTTTAAGGAGTGAATCTGACCATTTCGGGGTTCAGATTCCCTGCCTTAATGCCTTTTCAACCATATAATTGGTACCCTAAAGGGGCATAATTTAAGTAAGTAACTAATGTTTGTGCACTACTATGGGGGTGAATTTGACCATTAGAAGGTCAAATTCATCTACCCTAGTGCAGATTATCTCTGTAAGAAACTGAGGCAGACACAAAGAAAACATCCAACTCATTCTTATGAATACTAACAACACAAAATTTATAGTCTAAACATAAAGACAGAAACCAAACTCTACTAATCACATACCAACAAAATAACTTCAAAAGATGACAAATACATCAAATTCATCTACCCATAAAGCTAATTGATATATTAAGCATTACATTTTCAGATTTTTCATACAACATGAACAAGAAAGTTTCAGTTACAAAATAAATAATAGATTAACACAGCAAATAGAAGGAAAAGATTCAAATCTGAAAATTTCATTAAGAGTGAATCGTACATACCTTTTCAAAGAGAAAATTAACACAAGAAACCTGACCAAATAAAGGTTAGGCAGAGATGGAAATCAGCAAGAAGAAGAAAAACCCAGCAGCAACAAACAGCAAACCCAAAACCAAACAGCCCCAACAGGAAATTAACCCAGGAGTTTCGAGTATAGACACTTAAAGTTCCCAAAATCAGGATACCCAGGAAGAACAAGAAGCTGAGAACAAAAATAATACCCTGATGGATTTTTGTTCTAAGGAAGTAGTCAGATTTTCTCTTTGTTTTCTACTGATATTTTGGAAATTTTGTTTGTGAGCAGCAGCTGCTATCTTTTCTGTCTTTTCAGATGTTTTCAGTAGTAAAGGTCTATTTTTTTCAGTAGTAAAAGTGTTCTTAGTGGTAAAAAAGTGTGTTTCTATATAGGGGTTTTAGAATAGGATATTCTCTGCATTTTCCCTATCCTAAATGAGCTGAAAAGGGTACAAGTACAGTTGTCAACCCTATCCTTTTGGGACAGTTGTACCTTCTAGAACATTCCAGCCCTTATTCCCCTTTTGAAATTACTATTTTAACCCTAAAATATCTGATGTCTTGATAATTCCTTATTCAAGAAGGTTTTTGGGTTGTTACACCAAGATTCCTCAATTAAAAATCCTATACTACCCTTTAGGACATCCTAGAATTACTCTTTTAGTATTTAAGGTTAAGGGATCGAGTAGTGTTGATTAATTTATCCTAATTGAGTAATTAACTAGTAGTTGGAAGCTTAAGCCTCTTTGAAAGGTGAGGTTGAATTAATCTTAATAAGGCAATTAGCTAAACCTTAGATGAGTTTCTTTTAGGACTTACGTTAGTTAATCCTATTATGTAATTAGTTTAGTAGTTTGACCTAATTAGTTGTCTTAAATTAGGATTTAGTTATCTATTTTAAGATACTAGCCTAATTATATAAAGTCCCTTTTAAAGGTCATCACTTAAATCAGATTGACTTTTAGTTGAGTGTGATTACTAATCAAAGGACTTATATAAATGATTAATAAGTTTGTTTTAACCTAAGGGTCTAGCATTAAACTACAGTTAACCGAGAATTGATAATTTAGCTAGAAATCTTTGAATTCATGACCACTTATCAGAACCGAATAACTTTAAGCAACATCCTAACTAATCGATGATTAATTATAATTAATAGCTAAGGAAAATATGGGAGGGGTGGTACATGAAACCAACTAAATTCCGAAAATTAAGACTGTTAGAACATACTTGAATAGGAAACAAATATACAACGATTATCATTTCAGGATCAAAAATAAAATCCAGAAAAGACCAAGAAATCCTAGACCAAGTAATGAAATTAAAATTAACCTAAATCAATCTAACATGCAGGTTCATACTAAAGTGATTAACAATAAACTCTTCTTAAGAAACAAGAACAAGCAGTCAGGAAGGAATCTTGAAATATAACACTAATTGCGCCGAGTAAAATTAACCAAACCCCTATAATGAACACAGAATTCATTAGGCAAGAACATTTATGAGATCCAGATTAATTAGTAACTAATAAAACCTACACTTAACACAATTATTTACTTAAGGAAAACCTACACTAATCAAACATTCATGGAGCAGTAATACTGTAAAACCTAAAGAAATCCAAAACTAGACCAAACAAACAATTTAGTTTAAAACGAATTAAAGGAATAGAAGGAAAAGAGGGGGTACCAACTAGTGGGGGTTGTCTGGCGGATTCAGGCGACTTTGCCGGAATTTAGCCGGACTTCGGTGGACTCAACATCGACTCCCACTCGCATGAATCGATAGCTCTTATCAGGAGCCATCGACTCATGTGAGTTTGAGTCACAGAGCCAAGGCAGAATCAAACTTAAAGGATTTTAGGTTTTTTGGATTCTTAGATCTAAAATCAGAGTAATTATGGACCTAATTGGGGGAAACTAGTGGGATATACGGAAATAGGGGGAGGAGATGATGGCCTGGTGAACGTTTGGGATCGATTGGTGAAGCTCCGCTGCCGGTAGGCTATTTACGGCCGGCGGAGGCGGTGAGTGTTTGAGGGCGGNTTTGTTGAGGTCCGCCGCCAGTAGGCTATTTGCAGCCGGCGGAAGCGGTGAGTGTTTGAGGGCGGCTAGGGTTTGGTTAGACAGAAGAGAGAGAGACGGAGGGGATGGGGGTGTGAGACTTCTGGGCTTGAGAGGGGGGGGGAGGCTTTTGGACAGCTATATACTAGGGGTGAGGAGTTCTCATTCGTTTGATCAAAAGAGATCAACCGTGTGGATTTGTCATAATCTAAACGGGGTCGTTTTGGGGGGTAACAGGGCTGGCCGGATTTGGGGTTTGGGCTGGGGTGTTTGAGTGTATAGAGAAGGGTTTGGGCCTGGGTAATTTTGGCCCAGGTCCGAATTAATCCCTTTCTTAACTTAATTTAATTAACTAATTAATTCAAATTAAATTGTAAAGACAAATAGTAACTAATTTTAACTTAGTTTCATCTAATTATAAATTAACAGATAAGTTAATCATGAGCAACACTATTTAATTTAATACTCCTAATAAATTCCGTAATTTTTTTGGAAAGAATGATTAAATTAAGCGATTATCAATTAAATCTATATTATGCCAAATAACCCTATTTCGCTATTCAATAATAATTTTGTAATTTTCTGATAATAATGATTAAGGTTACGCACCTAATTATGAAACTTTAAATAATTTATAAATTTTAAAAGACGAATTATGATTATGCAATGCAAAAACGATTCACAAAAAATACTGAAATTCAACAAAATTTATAAAACTAATTAATTTATTGAATTTTGTAGGAATATATGGTAGGTAAAAAACCACATGCTCACAACAGGCAGTCCTGAACTTCGAGTTCCAAGTTCAAAAGTTAAGGACATGTGGTCCTGAACTTAGAGTTACAAGTTCAAAAGTTAAGGACATGTAGTCCTAAACTTAGACTTACAAGCTCATAAATTAAGGACAACTAGTCCTGAACTTACAGTAATAAACTCATAAGTTAAGGACACTTGGTCCTGAACTTTATGAGAAGAAGGGTATTTTCGTTCGTGCGGGTAAAAGTTTATTAAAGCAGTGGCCAAAGAGTAAAAATATTTTAAACAGTGGCTTAAAAGTAAATACATGTGTTATTACTGGCTAACTGTGCACCTCCCCCTAATAGAGGTGGAAATTTGAGCCCAAACACATTTGACCCGGCTAACCCGTCAAATATTGAGCTGACAATTGACCCGTTTATTTGTTGAACTCGGCGCTTCTTGACCCAGCTCTTTTCGGTCCATCTAAAGTTGAGTTGATTTTTAGCCCAAATTGATCCATGAGTAACTTTGCTAAAATAACTTTAAAATAAGTTTTTTTTATATTCTATATATGACCACAACAACAACAACAACATACCCAGTATTATCTCACCTCGTGAGATTTGGGGAGGGTAGTGTGTACACAAAACTTACCCTTACCTTGTGAGGATAGAGAGGCTGTTTCCAATAGACCCTCGGCTCAAGAAAACATAAGCACCACATTAATAAAAATATAGACAAGAAGGGACAATACCAAAAAGCCGTATAAAAGCAGAATAAAAACGACAAGATAGTAAGGCGATCAATAATGAAAGAAAACAACGGTTAATTATAAAAACCTACTACCAACAGAAAGTGAGACTGCGTGCCAATACCACTGTTATGAACACTCTAGATTACCTACTCTACTACCCTAATCCTTGACCTCCATATAGGGGTGGGCATCAGCCGGTTCGGTTCGGTTATGAATATTATCGATTTAGCATATCGGTTATCTTTTTACAAATATGATAAACTAATAAGATATTAGTTATCGGTTATCGGTTAATCGTTTATCGATCATTATCGGTTCGGTTATCGGTTTACCCGATAAGATAACTCAATCTAGAGTTAAGTAAAAAAAAGAAGATAAATTCACTCGAGTTAAGCAAAAAAGAGAAGAATTCACATATAGTATACTACCCAATTCTGCTTTCTAGCCACAACTAATATTTGAAGCATGTTTAATTTTGACAAATTCATGACCTGTGCAATCTCAAAATTGATACTGCAACTCCACAAGCATTCCATCTCCAATTCACTAGAAATATTAGTTAACAGGAACATAAATTACAACTTTTAAGTTTACCTGAAACCTTAATCAAGAGATCAATATCATTTTCCAGAGTCCAATTGTATCAAGAGCAACAAGAGTACTAGTAATTCAACAGTTGTCTAAACACAACTGAAATAATGTTAATTCTTCAACAATAATTGTCCAAATACATTAATAACAATACAAAGTAGTAGCAATTTCACCTTAAAATTAACAAGTACAAACATAGTACTAAAACATGAGCAAGAATTAAAGAATCGAAAACACTCAAAAATCCTATATTTTTATTATCGAACTCTACTGTAAAAATCAAAAGAAAGGAATGAAATTTGTTCTTAACGAAGAAATAATTTTGGAATACAAACTTACGCTATGATTCTGAGAATGTGGTTGTACTTTGAATTTTGAAGAAGAACAATTCAAGAACTGAATCGGAGTCTGAAGAGTGAACTGTAAACTTCAATCTTGAATGTGGTTGGGAAAATTGGGAGAAAAGAGAGAATGAAGCCCTAGATGTATTTTATAATTAAGGGTAAGATCCTAATTTTATTAAATCTTATTGGGTTATCGGTTAACCCGTTAAGAAATTGGGCAAACCGTGGCCCGAACCGATAACCCAATAGTGAAAAAATACAAAACCATTACCGAACTGTTAACCTAATAACTCGTTATCGATACCCCAATAAGCTTTTTTCGGTTCGAGCTATCGATTATACTCGATATATGCCCAGTCCTACTTCCATACCTTTCTATCAAGGGTCATATCCTCGGTCAGCTGAAGTTGCGCCATGTCTTGCCTAATCACCTCTCACCACCTCTTCTTTGGCCTACCTCTACCTTTCTGTAGGCCCTCCTATGTCAACCCCTCACACCTCCTCACTGGGGATGTTTTGCTCCTCCTCCTCACATGATCAAACCACCTAAGTCATGTTTCCCGCATCTTGTCCTCAATAGGGGCTACACCCACCTTGTCGCGAATAACCTCATTTCTGATCCTATCTAACCTTGTGTGCCCGCACATACATGTCAACATCCTCATCTCTGCTACCTTCATGTTCTGTACATGAGAGACTTGACTGGCTAACACTCAGCCACATACAACATTGTTGGTTTGACCCCCACTATGTTAAACTTATCCTTAAGTTTCGGTGACACCTTCTTGTCACATAAAACACCGGAAGCGAATCTCCATTTTATCCATCCCTCCCCAATACAATGTGTGACATCTTTATCAATATCCCCTTCCCCATGAATAATAGACGTAAGGTACTTAAAAATCCCTCTCCTAGGGATGACCTGTGAGTCCAGCCTCACCTCACCTTCCCCTCCTTAAGTCTCGCCACTGAACTTACACTCCAAGTATTCTGTCCTGGTCCTGCTCAACTTGAAACCTTTAGATTCCAGGGTCTGCCTCTATACCTTTAATTGCACGTTCACACCGTTTCGCGTCTCATCAATCAATACAATATCATCTACAAATAACATGCACCATGGCACCTCACCTTGGATGTGGCACGTCAGTACGTCCATCACCAGAGCAAACAAAAAAGGGCTGAGTGTCGACCCCTGATGCAACCCTATCATAACCGGAAAATGGTCTGAGTCCCTACCCACTGTCCTCACTCGGGTCTTTACTCCATAATACATGTCATTAATCAACCTAACGCAGGCAATAAGTACACCTCTAGCCTCCAAACATCTCCACAAAACCTCCCTCGAAACTTTATCATACTCATTTTCTAAGTCGATGAACACCATTTGCAAGTCCTTATTTCTCTCTCTACACTGCTCCATCAATCTCCTAACAAGGTGGATGGCTTCTATAGTCAAATACCGTGTCATAAATCCAAACTGGTTCTCGGAAATAAACACACTCCTCCTCACCCTTAGTTCTACCACTCTCTCCCAGACTTTCATAGTATGACTAAGCAGCTTGATACCCCGATAGTTATTACAATTTTGGATATCACCCTTGTTCTTATATATAGGAACCATCGTGATCCACCTCTACTCTTCGGGCATCTTATTCGTTCTAAAAATAAAATTAAATAACCTAGTAAGCCACTCCAAGCCTGCCTTGCCCACACTCTTCCAAAACTCCACTGGGATTTCATCCGGTCCGGTCGCTTTGCCCCTGCTCATCTTACGCATAACCCCCTCAACTTCATAAATTCTAATCCGCCGACAATACCGAAAGTCACAATGTCTCGCGGAGTGTTCCAAATCATCAAGTACAATTCTCATGTCCCTTCCTCGTTCAAGAGAATATGGAAGTAGGTCTTCCATCTCCGACGGATAAGCCCCTCATTCAACAAAACTCTACCTTCTTCGTCCTTGGTTCACTTCACTTGGTCCAAGTCACGCGCCTTCCTTTCTCGTGCCTTGGATAACCTCAACAACCTCTTATCCCCTCCTCGGCCCTCGATTTCCTCATACAAACGACTAAAAGTTGCAGTCTTGGTTGCCGTAACTGCTAGCTTTGCCTCTTTCTTAGCCAACTCATAATTCTCTCTATTTGTCTCCTTCTCCTCCTCGTCTACACTTTCCACTAGCTTCAGATATGCTACTATATTTGTTTCCACATTTTTGTGCACCTCTCCATTCCACCACCAGTCTCCTTTGTGACCACCAGAGTAACTCTTTGAGACCCCTAATAGCTCTCTCGCGGCTTCACTAATGCATTGCGCAGTCGTGGTCCACATAGCGCTTGCGTCCCACTACTCCTCCAAGCCACCATAGTCTTATTTGATAATTAAAAAATTCATAAGAAAATAATATACATTAATTAAAGTTTGAAAAGAGTCGGGTGGGGTGGGCTATGACCTAAATTTTAACCCAACTTGACCCAACCCATCTCAGCCCAAAATGACCCGCCCATTTATTGAGTCAACTCATTTTAGTCGGCCCAAAATCATCCCAACCCGCCCATTTGACACCCCTAATTTTTAGATTCCCAGAAAGAGTCCAACATTTTAAATCTTTAGCACATAATACCTCAATTTCACGAAAAATGAGCAAGTAGCATAATCTTCACTCCATAGTGATTTTTTTTTGGTAGGGAAGTAGCCACATGTAAATATGGGACTACTAATCGTTAATTGTAATTAGTCCAAATTTTGGTTCTACTTCTTGTAATGAGTAACGACATTAAAAAAATTGATAAATCAAGTTCATTCCAAATGGACAATGTGTCCTGCAACCACTCACCCCCTGCCACCCCTCTATTTCTTTGGTGAATCATTACTCTTCTATACTTCAAACTAATTGATTTTGGTTTATTTTAGACATGTTAGAATCATTTGGATGTTTTCTAATTGATTTCAATGATTAAATCACTATTGATAAACACATGTGACAAACACATAAATTATCTTCGATCGGATAAATGCAAAACCTTTTCAAGAAACCAGAAGAAACTAAATCAACAAACACCCACAAATGGATCATAATATTATAAGACAATAAAGAAAGAAAAACGATTTTGACTTACTTTTCACTTCATGAAATTTTAAAATCTGCAGTGGGTTCTCTTGGGTAAAAATAGAGATTAGAGTAATATGTTCGGCCACTGATCAATTTAGTGAAAGTTGGAGGAAAGGAAAGAAGTTAAATGGCAGAGAAAATCGGTAGAAGAAGAAAGAGTGATAGAATATATGAGTCCATCAAACTGTATAGAGACCAAGTCCTATAACAGTTTTCATAAAATAAGCTAATGCAAAAGTAAGTAAATGACACAAGAGATTTTTACGTGGAAAAATACCTGCTCAAGGGGATCAAAAAACCACGACCTACACTTGTAGGTTTCAACTTCACTATGAGCAATCTTTAGATTACAACTTATGCAACCTACGCAACCTAGGAATTAAACTCTTAATCCCTCACTAACTTGTAATACACCTATTACAAGACACCTTGCAATACACCTATTACAAAGACTTCAACTCATGACTAACTCTAGTCACGACACAAACACTAAAGGTTTATGGTTTGCAAAGGGTTCCTAATTAATGCTTCTAGATAAGCAAAATAGGAATTACAATGAAGAACAATTACAAAGTTACAACTCAACTAAGGACATATAAGAGACTTGTTATAGGAACTGGTTTGTAGTAGTGTTGTACTTTGTTCTTGATTGCACTTGAGAATTGAATGCTTGATTATCCGATAGTTGTCTTGCTTGAATGAATTCTCAAGAGTTCAAGTGATGTTTTGTTGTAATGCTTATTTCTAATTCAACTTGGATGACATCACTTGAATGATGTAATCACTTGGTTGGTACAAGGTCCTTCCCAATGGGAAGTGACTGTTGCACTGTGCTGCACTGTTTGCGTGTACAGTGCAGGCAGTCACTTTTCAGCTGTAGAGAGTTGACTTCTTATTGTTGTCAGGGGAACCCAAGGGTATCAAGTCCCTGTGTTGATTATTTATCTTCTGACATCATAGCAACTCCCATTAGCTTGAGTCCGTTGATTGAGTTGCGTACCAAGTGTGTATCAGATTCCTTATCTGGTTCTTTGACAGTAAGTTTGTTAGATCATCAAACTATAAATCTAAGGTACTATAAACCCATCAATTTGACCCTTTTTTATGATGACAAACTTAAAAATTGACAATCATATTCATAGCTACAATAACCGGATAAAGTAACAGGAACTTCACAAGTTCCCCCTGACTTTGTACTTCCCCCTTAATCAGTCCTTGCTTCTTCCTTAACTTCTTCAATTTATTTTTCCCCTTTTGGCATCATTAAAAAAATATACAAGCAAGTAAATAGCATAAATAAGTCCCGCCAAGTTAACTCATGCCACTTGTGTGCACACAAACATGATATAAAAGAGAAGTAGAAAAATATAAGCATTCACAACAAAAGAAGGAGAGTTTCATTTATCAACAAAAACATAAGCATCTGCCTTTACAGCAAGAGCAGATTTGGACTGTTTTCCACAAGAGTATAACTAGTGATATCCATCCATAAACCAAAAATAAAAACAAAATAACTACCACAACATCATCAAAATATTGTCAAGAGAGATAAACTGGTCACTGGTCACTGAAGGATTATCCTAGGGGACACTAGAGGAAGAGGGCTTGGAAGAGGCATCAAGAGTAGTGAGAACAAGATCTATCCGAGCATTGGCAGACATTTGCTCAGCGAGCAGTTTCTCCCTCAGGTTCTCAACCTGTTTCTTGAGATCAACATTCTCCTTGGTCAGACGAGCAACCTCTACACTTGAAGAACTGGAGGACCCTGGTGCCTCTTGGGCCTGACTGAGCTAAGTCGCTAATATGGCATTCCTTGCCTTCAACTTTTGGATCTCTTCAGTAGTACTGTTCTGAGCATTAATAAGCTGGGAGATCGTCGAAGTGCTTCCTACCCCTCCAATTTTGTCAACACACTCACATTACTCTAGAGTAGTTTTAGAGAAAGTTTGCTTTTTGGTCCCCTTATTAGGCTTTCCCAAAGGTACACTGAAGAAGTTGAAGACACGCGTGAGGAGAAATCCATAGGGGAGTGATTTCCATCTTTGAATGCTGCCACCTTTTGCATATGTTCAATCATTATGGCTGGCAGATTAACAGTTTGGAACTCATCCAGTGCTTCTATTAGATACAGATCATCCCTAGATGTGATGGATTTCCTCTCAGCGCGAGGAAGCAAGACCTTATTCACCAACTCAAACAACAACTGATAAATAGGAAGCAGAGCTTTCTTATGCACTCGTTCCCCCTACTGGACATCTCTCTCCTTAACCACAACATGCCTAAAGTTTGAACCACATGCACCTCTAACAGAAGACAAACCTTCAGAAGGGACTTTAAGTATGTCTCCTAACACAGCAGAGTCCATAACAATGTCTACGCCATTCACTAGAGCACATATATGATCGGATTCAACAGTAAAGAGGTCAGCATAGAAACTTTGAACCTCTTCCTCATAAACTTTGGGCACATTCACCTTGAATAGATGTCCCCACTGTTGAAATTCAACCATCTCAAGTACTTGGCGCATACCAGCCATCTCAAATATCTCCGGTCAAAAGTACGACCCCACAACACTTTCTGGTACCTCAACCTTTCTTTACCAGATACACTTCCACTTCTTGCCTTCTTCACAGAAATCCTTCACATTCTCCAATTTTCTTTTAACAGACCTTCCACTGGACTTAACTTTCCCACTAGACTTCTCTCGAACATCTTCATCAGACATTTATTCTTCTACCACCACCTGCTTTAAATTCCCACTATCCTTCACTGACTTTTCACTAGGTGTTCCAACAGCCTCCTTTGAAGTACTCTCAGTAGATTGCTTCTTTTTCTGAGATTTATTGGTCAAAGAACTTGGTTCCTCTTGGTCTTCCTCATCAACTTCCACCACTGGAATATTCATGTCACAAATAATCTTACCATCCTTCACTAGCCTCTTCTTCTTCTTCTTCTTCTTCTTCATGTTACTTCTTTTTCTCTTCTTTAGCGCAGACTCAAGAGCTTCTTTCTTCTGCAACCTTGTGGTAGGTCGCTTAGGAGGGGGCTCAGGAGTTACTACTGGCCTTCTTAGTTTGAAAAATGTACTTAGAGCAACATCATCCTGACCCTCTCATCACTGAACCTCATGACAGGAGGTACTACTTCCAAGGTCTCAGCATCAAAGTGAGGAGAAGGATCAGGATCGAAGCTGACCTAGGAAGATGATTCCTGAGATGTTTCCTCATGAGAGGGGTCAGGTTCATCAAGAGGGGTCCTAGTAGCCTCTTCCGGTGCAGATTGTTCAAAGAGAACCATTGTTACTTCTTACACTAGGGGTTGAGTCTCTTCCCCCTGAGACAGGCATAACAAAGTTTTCCTCACTATTCCTTCAATAACAATGGCCAACATATTTTCTATGGCCTCCCTCTCTTGAGACTCCATAGGGGCAACAACATAAGAGACAGGAGTACCTGTAGACTGATCAACACCTTCCTCATAAACCTTTGCACCTTCAGACTGATCGATGAAACCTTTTCTGCCGATGGAGTCTCACTCTTTTCTTCTGGAACTGGAGTATCATCTTTACTCTGCTCTTTGATAATCTCAGGCGACAAGGGAGAGATGCTATCATTATCAGGGATTTCTGAGTTCTCAACACTTAGAGGAAGAGTAGAGTCAGAAAGAGTAGTGAGAGTGATGGAGGGTGAAGGAGAAACAGGTTTAGGGTTTTCGATTTGAACAGTGGTGGAAGAAGGGACGACTGGTGGTGTTTCTATAGGGGAAGAAGATTCAAGGGTTTTCTCTTCAGTGGTAGGAGGGATTTTTTGATCCTCATCCATGGTATATGATTTGTTTGAAAGTTCTGGTGAGACTGAGGGAGACAAAAGATGGTCGTTCAAGTTTTGGGAGTGATAAGGTTATAATGAGGATAGATAGAGGAGAGATCCAACGATGCCTCTATACATTGTTTGATTCACAGAAGAGCCAGATTCATCCATGTCTAGTCGAGTAGCAGTGGCAATGGGAGTGTCAACCACTTTTGATGTTTCCATGTCAAACCTCCTTAGAAGCTCCTTGATATACTTCTACTGACTAATGAATGTTCCCTTTGTGGACTGCTTCACTTGAAGACCCAATAATAAATTCAACTCACCCATCATTCTCATCTCAAACTCACTTCCCATGAGTTTTCCAAATTCCTCACATAGTGAATCAGTTGTTTCCCCAAAAATGATATCATCAACATATACATGAACAATGAGCAGGTTCCTCCCTCGTTTCTTCAGAAATAAAGTGTTGTCAATTTTTCCTCTTGCAAAACCATTTTCTAAGAGAAACTTTGACAACCTTTCATACCAAGCTCGAGGAACCTGCTTCAACCCATACAGTGCCTTGTCCAATTTGAATACATATTCAGGGTTTTCATGACATTCAAAGCCTGGAGGTTGCTTTACATAGACTTCTTCTTTGAGTAAACCATTCAAAATGCACTTTTGACATCCATTTTAAACAAAGTAAATTCCACATGAGATGCAAAGGCAATGAGGATCCTGATAGCTTCCATACGAGCAACCGGACCAAAAGTCTCATCATAATCAATTTCTTCCTCTTGATTGTATCCTTGGACTACTAACCTTGCTTGTTCCTTGTAGTGTTACCATGTTCATCAAGCTTATTCCTGAATACCCACCTAGTCCCTATGATGGTTTGATCTGAGGGTCTAAGTACCAGGTGCCATACTTTGTTCCTTTAAAACTGATGCAACTCATCTTGCATGGTTGTGATCCGGTCTGCATCATTTAAGGCTTCCTTAATGTTTTTGGGCTCTATTTGGGAGAGAAATACTGAGAAGGTGAGTGAATTTCTGGATTTTGATCTGGTTTGGACACCTGAGTCTAGTGATTATATTTTCGAGAGGATGGGAGCTCTTGTGTTCCCAATTTGGTACTTGAATTTCATTTGAATAAGAGCTGGGTAAACTTGATTGGTTCCCTTGTATCCTTCTTTCTGCTACCTGTGGAGTACTTTGAACTGCATCAACCACTTTTTCTTCAGCTTCAGTGGTTGTGATTGTAGTACCAAATTCCTCTCTATATGATGAGGAAGAGATTGCATTGTATTCAAATGTCTCCTTCACTTGACTCATCATGTCTGCCTTTCCATTTGCCAAATTAATGACCTCTCCAGAAACCAGCAGAGGCTCTCGATCTTGATCATCCTTCTTGATCTTCTTGCAGGAGAGATAAGACTCGTCAAAGATTACATGAACACTCTACTCAACACAATGAGTCCGCTTGTTTTATACCTTGTAGGATTTACTTTGAGAAGAGTACCCAAGAAAAATTCCTTCATCACTCTTGGCATAAAATTTCCAAGATGATCCTTTCCATTGTTGAGAACATAACATTGGCACCCAAATGTTCTTAGGTGAGTCAACTTGGGCTGCATTCCATTCAACAACTCATAGGGAGTTTTGTTCCAGAGAAACCTGATCATGCACCTGTTCACCAAGTAGCAGGCAGTATTGATAGCTTCTGCCTAGAAGTTCTTAGCAATTCCACTATCGATCATCATAATTATTGCCATGTCTTCAAGACTTCATTTCTTCCTTTTCATGACTCCATTTTGTTGTGGAGTTCTTGGGGCTGAGAAGTTGTGGGTGATGCCATTCTCATCAAACTTGGCATTGTCAAATTCTGTTCCATGATCTGATCTAATGCATTCTACTTTTAATTCCATCTTCACTTGAATTTTCTTCACAAAGGTTACAAAAAACTTCAAAGGTTTCATCTTTGTTCTAAGGAACAGGGTCCAAGTGAATCTGGAATAGTCATCCACTATCACAAAAATGTATCTTTCTCATCCCCTACTTGGCACTCTCATAGGTCCACATAGATCCATATGAAGGAGATCAAATGGTTTTGAGGTGCTGACATCCTTCTTTGGCTTGAATGAGTATTTCACATGCTTTCCTCTAGCGCATGCATCGCAAACTTTGTGTTCTTTGAACTTTGAGTTGGGCAGACCGTGAACCAGATCCTTCTGAACCAGCTTATTTGGTAGAGAAAAGCTTGCATTCCCCAGCCTTCTGTGCCATAGTTCAGCATCATCATCAACTGCTTTTAAGTAGCTCAGATCACCACTTTGTAGGGACTCGAAATCAGCAATGTAAATGTTCTTATATCTTTTGGCCACAAGTACCACTTCACTGGTTACGAGATTTGTAACTGTGCATATCTTTAACAGGAAATCCACCCTGTTTCCTTTGTCACATATTTAATAAAAACTCAAGAGACTGTACTTAAGACCATTGACATAGTACACGTTCTCAATTGAGTGAATGAGAGATTTCACAATTTTTCCAACACCAAGAATGTACCCCTTTTTCCCATTTTCAAAGGATACACTCCCTCCTTGCAGGGCTTTTAGTGAAAGGAAGTCCATGGTATTCCCAGTCATGTGCTTTGAGCATCCACTGTCCATGAACCATTGTTGACTGCTTCCTTTCACTGTTCCCGGCACTAAAATCAAGGGTTAGAATTAGGAACCCAAACAAGTTTGGGTCCCTTGTAATGAGAAAAGGGATGAATAAGTTCTTTTCTAGTCNTCCCCCGTCGGTGAACTTCCTTCTCGGATACTTCTTATAGTTTGATTAGTTGTCTCTATCAATCATGAACACTCTATCTACCATAAATCTCTCTCAAGTAATTATGATAATTTACTAGACGCACTCTCTCAAGTTACGCTAGCTAGATTGCATTACAGTTCACTTTAGATTGCACCCGAGGTATCGTTATCTCTAATCCAACCTCTAAACCCTCGGTTATGACTTTCGTCTATACTCTGGGAGTGGTGTTGTTCAAACAACTACCTAAATATGCACTCTCTCTCAAGTAGATACATAATAAATAGGAACAGCTAATTGATGGCCATTCAATTAACTACAACAAGAACGTAGTTGAACAAATAGAGATTAATCAACCAATTGGAACTATATTAATAACACAATAAGTTTATCCTCCAACGGGTTCTACCAAAACCCTAGGTTAAAGAAGTTAGCTAAACAAATTCATAAGAATAAAACCCAAAATAACTTGCATAATTAAACTACAAAGTAATGAAGAAAATCTGTACAAATCGATGTTTTGCCGTCCGTATCCTCTTCTAATCTCTTCGAATCTCGAATCTCTTTGTAGTTGTGTTTAGGAGTCTATTTATATGTTTAGGGCGAACCCTAACCGTGTAGGAGACTTCTATTTCAACCAGGAAACACTTAAACTCGTCAAAACTCGGATTTGGCCGAACTTGGAACCCCAGGCGTTTGGATCCAAAGGCCTGGCTAATGCCAGGCTAGGGCTGGCGTTTCAGCCCTAGCGCCAGGGTAGGGCTAGAGTTTCAGCCCTAAGGCCTGGATAACACCAGGTAGGGTCAGGCTGTAGGGCTCTGTCACCCGGCTATCACCCGGGTGTCTCCTTTCGCGTATTTTTCGACGTATTTGCATCCCTTTAGCTCCGTTTCCATCTCCAATTCACCTACACATGAAATAAACTCCATTAAGCACATAAAAAGTATATTTTTTATCATTAATGCACCTCAAATGTAAGGTATATCACATGTTAAACCATGCAATTTAGTCTCGCATCATCCATGCAGGTAACATGCGCTTTTTATGGGAGGCACATGGTCCCCTTTCAGCAAAAACTTTGTTTTTCTGAAGAGACTGAACCCTGACTTTGCAGTTTTCTTTAAAATTCCCATTGTTTCCACAGTGGGTATATAGCCAATTATCGGGTACAGTAACATATTTGTTGTGAGGGTTATAAGGAGTTCTCTCCTTTTGAAACCCTATTCCCTGCCTGTTTCCACTATTGTTAACATACATGGCAGTAACAACATCCGAGGACCAGGTCAACTTAAGAGACTTTTCTAAATCACTCTTCACTCTTTCTAAGTCTGTATGAAGCTGCCTATTTTTCTCAAGTTCAGCACACAAGCTAGCTTTCACCATGTTCAACTCATTTACAAGCTTAATGTTTGCCTTGCTTGCAACTTCTTTCCCTTTTTCAGGATTTCCAGGCCTACATTCAATCTTAAGTTCCTCTATTGATTCCTTTAGTCTATAATTACCACTAAGAGGTCATCTTTTTCTTGCTCAATAGAACCAACTTTCTCCACTAAGGCATCTTTCTCTTTACTGAAATTATCAATGGTTTCCTTTAAGTCAACCACTACCACCATCAAATCATCTCTTTCGTGTTCTACACTAGCAATTTTCTCAGTTAGAACCTCCTTTTCATTTTTCAGATTATCTATTGTCTCCTTCAAATTAACAACAACACTATCAATTCATCTCTAGTTTGCTCAGCATCTCCTAACTCCATAGTTAAGGCATCCTTATCATTTACAAGACTATGATAAGCATCAATTAACACATTAGCTAATGACATGAGTTTCTTAGGAGAGTAGGATTTCATATTTCTCTGTACATCCCGAAAGTTTACCTCATCATTGTCATCATCTTCATTACCATCATCTGATTGAGCCATCAAAGCAAATATTGAGTCATACTCATTTGCTTCACTTTTAAATGCCATCATGGAACTGTCACCTGTATCATTTTCTTCTTCAGACTCACTGAAAGAATCTCCCCATGCAGCAAGAGCTTGCTTTATAACATTGTCAGTTGTGTTCTTTCTTTTGAAACGTTTATCAGGAACTGGGTTCCTCCTGGCTTCTTTGTCGGAGTGGTGTTTGAAGTGTTCTTGTTTTAGGAGAGGGAAATCCTTGATGAAATGCCCTGGCTTTCCACACTTATGACAGAGGTCATAATTCCTTGGCTTGCTAGAACTATCCCTCTTGGGTATACCTCCATTTCGTCGAACCATTTTCTGAAATCTTTTGGTTAAGTAAGCCATATCACTGTACTCACCATTTGAGTCATTGCTTTCTGCCTGGAGTACCAGGTTCTTTTCATTATTTGGTTCTCTTCTTTCACTTTCATTCTTATTCTTCATTTCATAGGTTTTCATATTCACAACCAGCTCATCTATAGTCCGCGCCTGCAAATCCTTTGCTTCAGTAATGATGTTCACTTTGCTTTCCCAGGAGCTGGGAAGAACACTAAGAATCTTCCTTACGAGTTTGTTCCTTGGAATGATCTCACCGAGTGAGTGTAACTCATTTATGATGGAAGTGAATCGTGTGTGCATATCTTGAATGGATTCATCATCCTTCATTCTAAAAAGCTCATACTTAGTGGTGAGTATGTCAATCTTAGACTGGTTTACTTAAGTAGTTTCTTCGTGTGATGTTTGCAAAGCTTCCCATATCTCCTTGGCGGATTGACATGTTGAGATCCTGTTGTATTCATCGGGTCCTATACCACACACCAAAATTTTCTTGACACGAAAATTTTTCTCCACGGCTTTCCTATCAGCATCGTTGTACTCTTTCCTGGTCTTTGGCACCGGCACAGCAGGGTCTCCGACCCTTTTAGTAGGTACATAAGGTCCATCACAAATGACATCCCACAACTCGGAATCTTCAGCCATGATAAAGTCATGCATCCTTGTCTTCCACCACCCATAATATTGGCCATTAAACCTAGGTGGCCTGTAGGTGGACTGACCTTCTTTCAAGTTTGGTGGAGCAGCCATGAGGATTCTTTCTAGGTGTTAGCCTGATAGAAAGAACCCGATCTGATACCAATTGATAGAATATATGAGTACACCAAACTATATAGAGACCAGGTCCTATAATATTTTCCACAAAATAAGCTAATGCAACAGTAAGTAAATGATACAAGGGATTTTACGTGAAAAATCCATGCTCAAGGGGATCAAAAGACCACGACCTACACTGGTATAATTTTAAATTCACTATGAGCAATCTTAGATTACAACATATTCAACCTAGGAACTAAACTATTAATCCCTCACTAACTTGTAATACACCTATTACAAGCCACTTTGCAATACACCTATTACAAAGACTTCAACGCATGACTAACTCTAGTCACGACACAAACACTAAAGGTTTATGGTTTACAAAGGTTCCTAATTAATGCTTATAGATAAGCAAAGTAGGAATTACAATGAAGAACAATTATAAAGTTACAACTCAACTAAGGACATACAAGAGACTTGTTATAGGAACTGGTCCGTAGTAGTGTTGTACTTTGTTCTTGATTGCACTTGAGAATTGAATGATTGATTATCCGATAGTTGTCTTGCTTGAATGAATTCTCTAGAGTTCAAGTGATGTTTTGTTGTAATGCTTATTGCTAATTCAACTTGGATGAAATCACTTGAATGATGTAATCACTTGGTTGGTACAAGGTCCTTACCAATGGGAAGTGATTGTTGCATTGTGCTGCATTGTTTGCGTGTACAGTGCAGGCAATCACTTTCCAGCTGTAAAGAGTTGACTTTGTACTGTTGTCAGGGAAACCCAAGGGTATCTAGTCCCTGAGTTGATTCTTTATCTACTGACATCATAGTGTATTAGTAAAAATAAATATTACACGTGGAATTAATCAAGTGGTTGACATGGCAAGCCACGTGGATCAATGGAAGAACGACAGCTCGAGGAAAACTTAGAAAGAGATATGAAGTAAGTAGATACGAGCTAAACACCAACGAGATGACTAGAAACGGGTGCTCGAGTCTATTCAAAGAGTTGAAGAGACACGGTCAAAGTGAACCAGGACAGAAAAGAGGGTAGATTCATAGATCTTCAATCAATGAGTTCAAACGTTACAAAATCTTCATGAAACAGTTACGATTACCTATTATAACATTTCATTAATGATATAAATGCTCATTAATGCTCAATTATAAAGAGGAGTAGACGTTGTACTTGAAGCTCCCTATAAAAGGGAAAGAAATATTATTTGTATGGACACTTTCTGATCACTATTGGAATATACTTTACATTCTTATGTTTTCTACTATTTTCCTTACTATTCTCAGCTCTTATTTCCATTATTATTAGTATTAAATTTCTTGATTATCAGAAGCCCGAGTACTTCTTAAAATGAGCTTTGACTAAGAATCTGATTCTTTGGTTAAATAAACTTGTTCTGTTACGGGGAACCTGATAATCCTTTCTCGCTTTCCAAATTATTCTTACTTAACTGAATCATGTCAACGTAAACAACAACAATCAACAGGCAATAGGAACTCCATTTCCATCGCCTCAAGGAATCCCACATGGTTCGAGGGAACCAACCACAGAAAGATCCACTACTCAAAACAATGACCAACTTGGGAATGAGAAAACATGAGAGCAAGATGTTGTGAAGAAAATAATTGTTGATTATGTGAATGAAGCTCTCCAGGATTTCGTGAGGGGGCTACCAACTGTATCACCAACACCTCCTCCAAATAATACTGCAACTATGGATAATCCACACTCGGGACTGGCTAATTCTGGAAGTGGAGGAACTCCTAACGAATCACTCGAAGGGAGACCAAGTATGACTAGTAATTCTGATTTACAATCTTTAATACTAACATTGTAGAAACAGGTGAAGGAACAAAACGACCATATTGAACAAATACCTAGCATACCACATGTCATCAAAGGGATTGATATTGATAAATATTCCCAACAACCATGGAAGCCAAGTGCTGCACCACTATCGATTCCTAAAAAATTCAAAATGCCTGATATACCAAAATATGATGGGACTGATCCACACGACCACGTCACTGCATTCACTACGGGAGTAAAAGGAAACGACTTAACCAAGTAAGAGATCGAATTCGTGCTGGTCAAAAAGTTTGGGGAGACTCTTACCAAAGGAGCGCTAACGTGGTATTCTCTCTTACATGAAAACTCTATTGACTCTTTTGCTGAGCTTGCAAATTCATTTATAAAAGCACATTCGGGTGCACAAAAATTAGAAAAAATAATGGAAGACATATTCAAGGTAAAACAGGGGGAAAGAGAGTTACTTCGAGAATTTGTAGACAAATTCCAACGAGAACGGATGTTGTTACCTAGAGTAACTGACAACTGGGCAGCCATGGCATTTGCAAGCAATTTGAACGAGAAAAGCTCGGAAGCTACAAAGAGACTCAAAGAGAGCTTGCGAGAATTTCTAGCCACGACATGGAATGGTGTTTATAAACAGTACCAAATTACGAATAGAAAAGGATACCATAGCTCAGTCAAGGGTAGAAGAAAAAACAAGTTCAAGGCGATCAGAATCAGAGAAAAGGACTGGTAAAAATAGGTACGAGCCCTACATGGACCTTCGGGACGGTAAGCTCGTTCCAAGTTCAAAAATGTACGAGCTGATCACAGACCATCAAATAGGGATTCAAGTTCATCATCGTCAAGATTCAGAAAGGATCGAGATGAACGTAACAAAGGTAATAACACAAATACAAGAATTGGAGACTATAATTTCAATGTGAGTACTTTCGAGCTAGTTGATGTTCTGAGAATCATGGGAGATAAAGTTCGATGGACCAAACAGATGAAATCAAATCCAAACAGAAGAAACACAGACTTCTGGTGTGAATTCCACAATGATCACGGGCATAGAACATCAGACTGCAGATTATTACAAGGTGAGATAGAACATTGACTGAAATAGGGCTATCTAACAGAGTTGTTTAGTGAAAAAGGCAAGCAGGCATATATGAAGAACAAACAGGAGCCCCCAAAGCCATCATCTCCAAAGAGAATAGTAAACGTGATAAATGGCGGAGAAGAGGTTAATGGCGTAACCCATATTGCAGCAAGGAAGACAACAAAGTTCACAATAACTCACGAGAAGCGAACTTGTGAAACTTTGGAAGATGATAGAATAACATTTGATGATGCAGATGCTGATGGGTTACTAGTTCCTCACAACGACGCACTGGTAATATCTTTACTTATACATGACACTAATGTAAAACGAGTCTTGATTGATCCAGGTAGCTCAGTGAATATTATTCTATTAAGAATCGTGGAAGAGATGCTGTTGGGGGATCGTGTAATACAAACTTTCCCTATCTGGATTTATAACTATTGTCATTACAAAAGGAGAGATTGAATTAGACACTTACGCAGAAGGGGTCATCAAAGAAACAAAATTTCAAGTCATTGAAACGGATATGGCCTATAATGTAATTATGGGAAGGCCATGGATTCATGACATGGACGTTGTACCGTCCACATTACATCAGGTTATCAAATTCCTTTCAAAACGGGGTATTCAACAAATTCGAAGAGATCAACAAATTTTGAGGAATATCAACTCAGTGATACATTCAAGTCAAAGAGATGGGGAAACAGAACTGAAAGACACGAGAGTAGCTCAAACAAATAGGGGTGGAAATGATAAAGATACGGTAAATCAAATCTCAATAGAGGTTTCATCAAAACAGACGGACGTAGACTCCAGGCCAGATGTTATTCAAGACCCAGAGGAAAATGAAAACATAAAAATGACAACTGAGGAGCTCGAAAATGTTCCATTATTCGAGCAATGGCTAGAACGAAGAATTCATATAGGAGCAAGACTAAACCTAGTAAGAAGAGGTAAGTTAATTGAATATTAAAAATCTAACGCGAATTATTTTGCATGGTCCCGTTCAGATATGACAGGTATACCTCCGAAAGTGATGACTCATAAATTAAATGAAGACCCATCCAATCGTATCTGTCAAACGAAAGAAGAGGAAACAGGGATCATTTAAAAATCAAGTGATCGATGAAGAGGTACAGGAACTCTTAAAAAACGGTTCAGTACGCGAGGTAAAATATCCTAATTGGTTTGCTAATACTGTGGTAGTACCTAAAAAGAACGGTAAATGGAGAGTTTGTGTAAATTACACTTATTTAAACAAAGCATGACGGAGGACTCATTCCCATTACTGCATATAGATCAAATGATTGACGCTACTGCAAGTCACGAACTATTAAGTTTTCTAGATGCATATTCTGGTTATAATCAAATAAAAATGGACCCCTTAGACGAGGAAAAAACTTCCTTTATTACAAACAGTGGGACTTATTATTACAAAGTCATGCCATTTGGCTTGAAAAATGCTGGAGCCACATACTAAAGGCTGGTGACCAAGATGTTCCAAGAACATCTGGGGAAGACAATGGAAGTATACATCGGTGATATGTTGGTCAAGTCAGCACAAGCCGAAGACCATTTCCAACATCTTTCAACAACATTCGAGATCCTCCGCAGGTATAACATAAAACTAAATCCAGAAAAATGCGTCTTTGGCGTTGAATCAGGTAAGTTTTTGGGTTTTCTTGTAACTAATAGAGGCATTGAAGTAAACCCTGCTCAAATTAAAGCTACTGAAGAAATACCTGATGTACTCACAAACAAAAAAGAGGTTCAAAGATTGACAGGTACGATTGCACCTTTAGGAAGATTCATTTCGAGATCTTCAGAGAAGAGTTTTAAGTTCTTTTCAGTATTAAAGAAGCAGAATCAGTTTTAATGGACTGAAGAATGCCAACAAGCCCTCAAAAATTTGAAGGCTTATCTATCAAATCCTCCCTTACTATCTAAGACAAGGGATGGAGAAATATTGTACGTTTATCTTGATGTTGCAAAAGTAGTTGTAGTGCAGTCTTAGTAAGGGAAGACAAAAGGTAAGCAATATCCCATTTATTATGTAAGTAAATCCTTATTGGATGTTGAAACTAGATACCCTCATCTAGAGAAACTAGCTTTAGCCTTGGTCATGTCAGCTAGGAAATTGAGACCATATTTTCAATGTCATCTAATTTCTGTCGTAACTTCATATCCCTTAAGAAATATTTTGCATAAACAAGAATTTTCAAGCAGATTAGCCAAGTGGGAAATAGAATTAAGCGAATATGATATTGTTTATCAACCTAGGACAGCAATAAAGTCTCAGCTTTTAGCAGATTTTTTCACAGATTTTAGTACAAATATAATTCATGCGGTAGAAAATAAATTACAGATTTTTACTGGAGCTAATCCAGGAATATGGACTTTATTTACTGACGGTTCTTCTAATGTTAAAGGATCTGGTTTGGGAATTGTCTTAATACCACCTTCAGGTGAAACGATAAGGCAAGCAATTAAATGTTACCCTATTACTAACAATGAAGCGGAGTATGAAGTTGTCATTGCAGGTCTGGAACTAGAACTAGAACTCTCTATAGAACAAATCGTTATTAAGAGTGACTCTCAACTGGTAGTAAATCAGATGCAGGGGACTTACACTGCTAGAGAGGCTCGAATGCAACAATATCTGGAAAGGGTACGCGAACTGGCCAGGTAGTTCCAATCGTGGAAGATCGTGCAAATACCCAGAGAGGAAAACACAGAAGCAGACGCGTTAGCTAACCTTGCTTCGGTAACAGAAGTAGCGAGCGAAGAAAATGCCATTATAATCATATATTTCATTCAGTAGTCGAATAGGATAAACACGAGGTAACCTTCAATAATTTAACCTGGGATTGGAGAAATAAGATTGTAAATTTTTTGCAGTATGGGATCGTACCTGAAGATAAGAAAGAATCTCAAGCACTTCGACGGAAAGCCGCTCGGTACTGTCTAATTCGAGACAATTTATATCGTGAAATGTTTGGTGGTCCTTTAGCAAGATGCCTCAGACCTAATCAAACTGAGTATGTGATGAAAGAAGTACATGAAGGACATTGCGGAAATCATTCAGGTGGAAGGTCTATAGTTAAAACTCTAATCAGATCAAGGTACTACTGGCCTAAAATGGAAGAATATGCGGAAAATTTTGTAGCCTAATGTGATAAATGTCAACGCTATGCTAACAATATGCATCGACCCGCATAATTATTACATCCAGTTATTTGCCCTTGGCCATTCATGAAGTGGGAAATGGATATAGTAGGACCCTTACCACAAGCCAAAGGAAAGGTACGGTTTTTACTAGTACTAATAGATTATTTTTCAAAATGGGTAGAAGCAGGTGCCTTTAAACAGGTACGAGAAAAAGAGGTGAAGAATTTCATTTGGTGAAATATCATATGTCGCTTTGGAGTTCCAAAAGAGATCATATATGATAATGGCCCGCAATTTATAGACTTGCAAATCATAGAATTCTTCCAGTGTTGGCAAATCAAATGTATCACCTCTTCACCTTGTCACCCCGTGGCTAATGGACAAGTTGATTCAACAAATAAGATCATCATCAATAATTTGAATAAGAGACTAGAGAAGTAAAAAGGGAATTGGCTTGAAGAGTTACCAGGAGTATTATGGCTTATAGAACTACATCAAAAACAACCACGGGAGAGACTTCATTCTCACTTGTCTACGGTTCAGAGGCTCTAATACCAGTCGAAATTGGTGAGCCAAGCACGAGATTCACATTAGCAACAGAAGAATCAAACAATAACGAGTTAAGAACAAATTTAGATTTACTCGAGCAAAGAAGGGAGACCGCTTTAATTCGCATGGTAGCACAAAAGCAGATTATACAGCGGTATTACAACAGAAAAGCTCACCTCAGATATTTCAAAATTGGGTACTTCGTTCTTAGAAAAGTTTTCCAATCAACAAAAGTTGTTGGAACAGGAAAGTTAAGTCCAAATTGGGAAGGACCCTATAAAGTTCGAGGTATTGCAGGGAAAGGTGCTTATGAGTTGGAAACCATGGATGGCAAAGTCTTACCCTCGAGTTGGAACACTGTTCATTTAAAGAAGTACTATTTCTAAGCAAAAGAAGTACCCACGGTCAGGTATCATTTACATATGCTTTTATTTAGTACATTTAATATACTAACAATTTTAGATGATAGGAAAAAAGTTAACCCATACCAAATGATGATATCAGACCTGAAAGACATGCAAAAGTAACTTAATTCCCGGTCTAGGGTTACAGCCTTTCTGATGGAAATTTCAAAAGGTTAAGCAGTCATCATCTAAACTATATACCTTCAAGTCCCGTATGTTTTTCCTTTTTAGGAAAAGGACCGCAAGAAAGGAATAGTCAAGTGCTCGAGATTTCATACTTCAAAGATCAAACATTTGGGAGACTATATAATATGGAAGGAAAAGAAGACTAGAAAAAGTCAGAATTCAATTCAATCCTGAGGTCTACTTTACCCAACAAATCGAAAGTCAAGAGCGAAGTCAAGATCCAAAAATGCAAGCCTGATTCTAAAACCTACAAAGAACATACTCGTGGATGTAAATGGATGTTTAGGTTAAATGCAGTATTTAGTCACGGGTTATAATTTATACCCTTGTATTTATTCAAATCTGTTGTAAAGAAAACAGTTATGAAAGAGTCATAGATGATACTCGAACATAAAAAAACAACAACAACAACACTTCCAAATATCACTTTTCACTGGGGGGAGATTGGCTTCATCGGAAGGAAGAGCACCTTGAGTAGATGAAGGTTGAGAATCAACTTCACCAGGTATAATCTCATCACCTTCAGGAACATCAACCTCGGGTGATGAAAAACTTTGACTTTGTCGGGCTCTCTCGATTGTCTCTTTGGTCTTTACAATTTCAGCTTTTAAGTCAAATTTCTCCTAGCCTACCTCCGTTAATGTTTCAAGGATGGTATTCAAATAAGCCCAAATTACATCAACGACTTCTTTATCCTCAAGAGCCTCGTAATCTTTCTCCCATTGATCGATTTCAGCTCTTAACTCATCCTTTTTAATTAAAGCTGCGCCATAGGAAGCTTGCAGCGGGGCAAGGGATCTCTCCAAGAACTGAACCTTATTAGAGGACACACGAAGATCCTCCTGAGCTTGTGTGAGCATTTGAACAAGTTCCCCAGAGTAAGCTTCCTTCTGGTTCAATAAATCTTTTAAGCTTCTTATCTCCTCAGAAGCATGGGAAAGTTGTTCAACGAATGAAGATTCAAGGAGATTTTTGTCCTTGCCTGCCTAGTTTGATGAAGTCTTCTCAATGGCCAACTCCGCTGCCATGAATTTTACCTGCTACTACAAGGTACATTTTTCTTTCTCTATAACTTCCATGTCAAGATGAAGACACTCGAATTGCTCTTTCCAATTATCCGCCTCAGTATGATAGTCGTTCATCAGCTGCTCCATATGCACAATCCTTTTCATCATCTCTATGCCAATGAGATTGTTCTGCACAATAAAAAGGAAAATGTGATACGAGTAAAGGTAAAATTCTGAAAAGTAGAGCACATGATGTGTACCTTCAAAGACGAATGTACAATATCATTCATCCATGTAAGAGAACTATGGCTTTCCAACTCTGAATTTTCGACCGGGCCAATCAAAGGCTTTAATCATACATCAGCCTGGCCCGATTTTTTCAAAAGGCTACCTTCAACAGGAACTTCTATGGTAATTTGTCTCATCGCCCCACTACTAGAAGAACCGATTTCAACGTGAGAATGTACGGTAGTAGGGGCAGTCGAAGAAGCCACGAGAGTCACAATTGAGGCAGCAGCAATAAAGATAGGCACGTGTAATTGAGTTTCCGTTGGAGCAGATGCGGGAAAAATGGCAAGAGGCGCTTCCTCAGAAATTAAGCCAATATTTTCTTCATTAAACCCGCGAGAGAAAAGTTGTTCAACTGAATCGTGGGTGGCAGCAGGAGTTTCTTCATCAGAATTCACTTGGGTGGCATCATCAGACTCAGGTACGGGAGTTGAACTAGGAAGTGGAGTAGATTCATCATCATAAATAACTCGTCTCCTTGCTCGTGGATTTCATACCAACGAGCCTTCCTCTTGCTCTTCTTCATCTTCAGAATTCTGAGTCCTATCCGCCTTCCTTTTTTATGAAGAACCCAAAATTATCTCCTGATCGTTCAATAAAGAGAGCCTTGAAGCAGTAATTGCAGCAGCAGTAACACCACGAACAGGAAACCCTAATAAGCAAAGGGTCAATAAATTTCGAGGAAAATACGAGGGTAAAAATAAAGTAAAAAAAAAGAAGAAGCTTACCATGAGTTTTTACTTTCCATCCAAACCTAACTGAAAGGTAACTCCAAAACCTTTCCTCCATCGGCTCCATCGGAGCAACTGTTAATAATTTTCTACCCAACCACGAAAACTGGGAATCTCCTCAACAATTCCCATAGTTGCTGAAAGAAAGAAAAAAAAAACAGTTATGAGAACGTGTCTCATTATAGACATGTAATTTTTGACCCTCCCTGAAATTTTACAACCTTTAGTGCTTAGATATTAGTTTTATGTCTAATAGTACTATTTTCACTATCTTTTTAACTATTTGACTTTATTTTATCCTAAGAAACAAATAATCAAAAAAAAAAAAACTACAAAAATATTTATATATTTTTTATTTTAGCTAGTTGATATTTTGTCTAGTTAGTTTTACTTTTTTGAAAAAAATATAAAAAATAGTATTAATATTTTATGTTTACTCAGTTTAGTTTTAAAGTTGTAGGTTTTAGTATATATTGA